>OZ024748.1:54046245-54056245 GCA_964016885.1 Eledone cirrhosa
CGTTAATTTATATATAATAAATAATATATATACTATGTATAAATAAATATTATATATTTTTTATTTTACTATATTTATATATATATATATCATTTGATATTTACTATACTATTATATCATCTCCCCCTCTCCTTTAGGCCGCAGCGACTCCTGGACCTTCTCAACACCCCCGGCAGGCGGTACGGCCCACTTTTAGATCCTCTGGGGGTAAATGTAGAGTTGATCAATAGACAGACAGATAAGAAGACACACAAATAGTTAGTTCCAATAAATACAACATAGATATATAGTTAGCAATGTAAGATAATACTAAGGTAGTTAAGTCACGTGAGGTGGATTGACAGATAGATAGAGTAACAGTTAGGTTGATTGACAAACAAATAATTGTTTCTACTTTAGGCACAAGGCCAGCAAAGACCCAGTGCATTACTGGTACTTTATTTTATCGACCCCGTAAGGATCAAAGGCAAAGTCAACCTCCGCGGGATTTGAACTCAGATCGTAAAGGGACGTAACTATGCTAGAAAGCATGGCGTCCGACCCTCTACCGATACTGCCAAAATGGTTTCTGATTTAGGCCCAAGGCCAACAGGGAAGAGTCTATTAAATTGACCCCAGTGCGTTACTGGTACTTTATTTTATGAATTCAGAACGTGATGGGCTATAACTCTATGCCACAAAGCAGTTGTCTGACGCCCAACCGATATTGCCAATCGATCAACAGACAAATAATATGACACATAGATTAGCAGTTAAGTTGATCGACAGAGAAATAATAAGACATATTGATAGTTAGACCAATTGAGGCTGACTGACTAATAGATAGACCGACAATTAAACTGATTGACAGACAGAAACATAGATAGTCAGGCATAACGAAAAGTAAATCTGACAGATAGTTTATTTAACAATGTAAGACAAAATATAGATAATTAGACCACGTGATGTGAATTGGTGGTCTAGTTGTTAGCTTAATGAACAAGCAGGGAAATAAAAGGTATAGGTAGTCAGACTGAACGAAAAGTAAGACTGATGGATAGTTAGCCATGTAAGACAATAGACAGATAGTTAGGCCACGTAAGGCAGGCTGGTAGATAGACAACTAATTTGATCAACAATCAGATAGCTTTGACACACATATAGTTTGATAATACAAATAGTAAGGCTGTCGGATAATTAGTGAGATACGACAATAGCTTGAGAGTTAGACCACGTAAGGCAGGCTGGTAGATAGACAACTAACTTGATCAACAATCAGATAGCTTACGATATATAGATAGTTTGATAATACAAATAGTAAAACTGGTGGATAGCTAACGGGATAAGACAATAGCTTGATAGTTAGACCACGTAAGGTAGGCTGGTTGATAGACAACTTACTTGATCAGTAATCAGATATGTAGTCAGATAAGACAATAATCTGGTAGTTAGACCACCACGTATGGTGGAAACAATTAGCAATACACAAACAATCAGTGAGTGATATATGACGACACATAAGCTGTTGGACATAACAAATAAGACTGGTGTTTTGTGGAAGACCAGCAGTTGCTCTTGAATACAAGACTTTCCCTCGCCCCCGCCAAGTTACCGGTGTCTAAGGAAACGGCAAATACCAATATACAACTGGGCATCAGTGACGTTACACAGGCGAGCTCTGAACGCAAAGGACTGGAAGAGATACCGCAAGGCATCCCGTCGATGCGCTAGTAATTCTGTCAATCTTCCGCCATGGCCTGTCACTTTATTTACACTTTATTTATTTATTGTCCGTAGAAATGCCTTTGCCATTTTGTCCGCGGGTGGCAGCCGAAGCACCGCTCTGACTTAGGTGTAGAGTCTGTCACCCCTTCCCCCTTTCTTTCTTTCGTTTGCTTAACAATCCTTGCTCTTTCCATACTTTTCCTCTATTTATAGCATCTATAGTCCTTTCCAATACTACTTTCTTTTACTGTGTTTGACTAAATATTAAATTCGTTATTATGTTTGTCATTTTATCCTAGGAATATATTTGAGTATTTTTATTTGAAATAGTTTCAATTTGTTTATTTATTTATTGACCCCAAAAGAATGAAAAATAAATCTGACCTTATTTACACTCTGTGTTAAAAAATATTGAAAACTATTGTTAAACTCGTTAATTTAATCGTACAAATGTAGAACAAAATTAGGAACGACACATTTTTCAAGACGCCCAATAATTAATATAGATTTCTTAAAGCCTTAAATTATATTGTTAATCCGCCATGTAATTGCATACCCCTTATAATGCACCGTTATAGAACCACTGAGTTAGATAGAGAATTAGATAAATAGATAGCCAGATAGATAAGTACGTAGGTATATAGTTAAGATAGACATATAGCCAGATAGATTAGTAAATATGCATGTAATTAAGATAGGTATATAGCCAGATAGGCGGCGAATTGGCTGACTTGTTAGAACATCAGATAGAATGCTTTGCGGTGTTCGTTTCGGGTTTTCCGCTCTCTGACTTGAAATCCCGCTGAGGTCAATTTTTCCTTTCATCCATTCGAGGTCGATAAAATAAAGTACAAGTCAATTACTGGGGTCAATTCTTTCTCTATATCTCTTTCTCGCTTCCATTCTTTCACTCTCTATCCTTCTCTGGAAGAAATCTGCTGTATTCACCTAGAGAGATGGGCTCCACCAGGTTTTATAAGATGCCCTAGAAATGCTGTCTGTTAATACGGCGCCCCTATGACTCCCTCATGACTTATGGGATCATGCATGCATATAGCCAGCTAGATAAGTAGATAGTTATATAGATAAGATAAATAGGAAACTATTTAGACCAATATCAAGACAGGCTTAGAATTAGTTAGGCAGGGATGGTATGACCTGAAAACTTAATAGACACGTAGTGTATTAATTTCAGGTAGTGTACATCTAGGACTATATTATCCAATGTGACATACATTAAGACAAATGTATCATATCAACTTGGTTGTTGCTTCTAGCGTAATGAATAACCACATACAGGCCCTTTCTTTGGCGCCGTGTTAGAAAAATAGATAGTAATAAAGATAGTTTAAAAGATAAACAAACATCTAGACGTGTACATAGGAAGTTAGACGTGTAAGAATATTGAACGAAAGGGAGGTTTTGTCAAGTAATTGCAGGGATAATCTCAATTGATTAACGTTTTTCATCTCAGTATATATCACGTGTGTGGGCGCCTTTTTCGATCAACTATATTGATGAGGTAAAAGGCGCGTGGCTTAGTGGTTAGGGTGTTCGGCGTACGATCGTAAAGACGTGAATTCGATTCCCGGCGGCGCGTTGTGTTCTTAAGCAAGACATTTTATTTCACTCAACTGAACTACGTTAAGAATACACGCATCTGTAAAATGCTCAACCACTTGAACGTTAATTTCACCAGCAGACTGCTCAGTTGATGGGACAATTGGAAGGTTCATCATAGGAAGTGACGGAGGTCCAATACATTGGTAAACCAGTGGTTAGTTCTCCCAACGGAAACCTGTTACCAACGAGGCTATTGTTCACGAATTTATAGTATGAAATAAATATATAAATAAGTAAATGAATACAGGTATTTCTGTGTGGTCAAGACGTCTGTTTCGTAGGTTGGAGGTCTCGGGTTCTATCCCAATGTGTGACACCTTGGGATAGTGTCTTCTACTATAGCCTCTAGCTGAATAATGTGTCTCAACAATGACATTTAATAGACGGAAACTACGCGATAGCTTGTGGTATGGACACACGCACACACACATACACACACATTATGCGTGTGGGGTGTATGTATATACATATATATATATTAAAAAAAGCTTAAATGAGTTGATAATACCTTATAAAGAAAAAGAACATTTTAAAGCTCAGTGTGATTTTATAGTCTACATCAAGATATGTAAGATATATATATATATATATATATATATGTGTGTGTGTGTGTGTGTGTGTGTGTGTGTGTGTGTGTGTGTGTGTGTGTGTCTGACATATATATCTGTGTGTGTGTTAGTTCCCGTAACGAAGCAGTTCGACAGAAAGAGAGAATTTTTCTCTCTTTTTTTTCATGACTGATATTTATTTTATCTAAGTACTGTGATCGATATGATCGGTTAAATGAAGGATGTGCTGCAGCATGGGCACAGTCTAATGAATGATACCAATAAAAGAAAATAACAATAATAATATATAATATGATATTAGTGTATATATATATGTGTGTGTGTGTGTGGTAGAACAGACAGATAATTACATATAGTTAATGAGAGACTGTAGGTCTTTCAAACGGATAATTGAGAAAATTGGAAAAGAATATTGGAAATCAGAGAGACGTTAGTTATAAGACGTGGACAGGTATAAAGACCGATTGACAGACAGCTGTAGACGTATGGATGGATAGATAGGTAGGTAGATAGATTGGTGTATATATTTATATATATATATATATATATATATATATATATATTTATATATTTATATATATATATATATATATTTATATATATATATATATAAATATATATAAAATATTTAAAAAATAATGAATAAAACAATGAAACAATTTTATATATATATATATAAAATTTGTTTAATATAAGGAACTGTTTCATTGTTTTATTCACTATTTTTTAAATATTTTATCTTGACTCTGTATTCCGTTTATCTTTCACCGAAAGTGATTTTTCATTGCATCTCTTCTTTCCATGATATCCGGATTACATTGAGTTCTTCATACGGATTGGACACTACCGTAAACTCTTGGTAGATTTATCTACATATATACATATATATATATTTATATATATTATATATATATATATATTTATATATATTATATATATATATATATATATATATATATATATATATATATATATATATATATATATATATATATATATATTTATTTATTAAAATAACAGATTAAAGTTTAAGCAAATAATCGCTGCTTTCACCCTTAACGGGATCTTCTGAAACTAACAAAGTCAATCTGTAAACGCAGAACTGGATATTTCAAAAAAGCGATTCTTTGCTTAAACTTTAATCTGTTATTTTAATAAATATTTGCTCTACGGTTCTTATATATTTGATATATATTTATCCTTATCAAGCCCTCTTTGGATTTTAGTCTTCAAATTTATTATTATTATTACTATATATATATTTATATATATATTTATATATATTTATATATATATTTATATATATTTATATATATATATATATATATATATTTATATATATATATTTATATATATATATTTATATATTTATATATATATATTTATATATATAACGAAGGAGTTGTGGTAAGGAACCAGATGGACCATAACGCACCAGAGTACTCAATACTTAGGGTTGTAGAGTGGGTAATAGGAAAAAGTATGACCCCGACGGCTTGAGCTCTGCCGCCGGGGTCAAACTTTTTCATATGTATATATATATGAAAAGATTCAGGACCCCGACAGCTGAGTTCCGACTGTTTCGACAGCTAGATCTAGCTGTCGAAACGGCCGGAGCTCAGCCGTCGGGGTCCTGAATCTTTTCATATTACCCACTCTACTACCCCAAGTATCGAGTACTCTGGTCGGTTATGGTCCGCCTGGTATTTTACCACACCCTTTCGGATATATATATATGTGTGTATATATATATACACACACATATATATATATATATATATATAAATACGTACATATATATATGTGTGCATGTATGTATATATATATATATATATATACATACTAGTGTACGTCTGTATACATATATGTATGTACGTATACATACATACTTACATTTAAGTACCAGCCGTACTAAGAGTGAGAAATGAAATTTCGTTTCATTCTTTTCCATATATATTCTAAGGCGGGTAAAATTCCCGAGATCCATGGACGAGTTCTCTCCAGCGGTCTCTGTCCCTCATTATCGCTGCCATGTCCTGCGTCTCCAACAGACCAGTGTCTGTCCTTAGGGCATCAACATACGTTAACCTTGGTCTTCTTCTTCTATATATATATAGCGATAAATAAATAGCTAGATATCGGTAGAGAGAGACTGGAATACAGAAGTACAGGTAAAAAAATGCTGTGTGCAGCTGTATAAAAATGTGCATATACCTAGCTACACTATATACACATGCACCATATACTTAGCTGCATCATCGACCTCGCTGCATCATCTACCTAGCTGCACCATAACGTTTTTATTTTGTAACGGGCAAAGCCGACTTGCTTGTGACCCAGAGATGGACCCCGAGTCAGATGATTGAACAACATCCATAAACTCGGTTAGTTTTGTTTGGGGTGGGGGGTTCAGCGGAATCATTTGGAGACGTTTCCTTCTGATAGGCCCCTCTGGAAGACGTGTCTGAAGACTCTGCTCCCACGATCCTCTGGATTTGTAGGGAGAGGAAAGTTGATTTTATCGATCCCAGGGATTGTTAGGTACTTTATTTTATCGACCCCGGTATGATGAAAGATACAGTTGACCTTGACAAGATTGGAACTCAGATTTCAAGGAGCCGCAACTTTTAAAAATCTGATGTGTGTGTATATGTATGTCTCTATATATGTATGTCTCTATATGTATGTGCGCCTAAAATTTGGCTACTATTTCTAGCATACTGACCGGTACTTGTCGTAACATTGGAAATAGAAGTGATGGTTGTGGTAGTAGTAGAGGTAGTGGTGGTGGTGGTTGTCGTAGTCGTAGTAGTAGCAGTGATGGTGGTTGTCGTCGTAGTAGTAAAACTGGTAATGGTAATAGTGGTGGTGGTGGTGGTGATCGTCGCCGTCGTAGTAGTAGTGATAATGGTGGTGGTGGTAGTAGTTATAATGGTTGTGTTGATGATGATGGTAAAGTAGTAGTGATGATGATGATGGTAGTGGTGTTATTGTTAGTAGTAGTAGTCGTAGTGATGGTCATCTTAATGTTTGTTGTCATAATTTTTCTTTCCATCTTCTCTCTCTCGCTACCACCGCCCCTCATCCTCTCTAATCCCCCCCTCTCTATATCTCTATATTTTTTCTGTCGTCTGGTTCTTCCATATCCTCCAACTTTCACTCTTTATTATCCACATCTGCACACTCCACTCTCCCACAAATCTCATACGACTCTCTCGCTCGCTCTCTCTCTCTCTCTATATATATATATATATATATACACATATATATATACACACACACTCACACACACACACACACACACACACACACACACACACACACACACACACACACACACACACACACACATATACACGTATATTACACTCCCTTTATCAATCTATCACTTTCATTTCACCCTTCTACTCAGATCAAACATTCTCACCTTTACACATATACACACACCACTTGTTCTCTCATTTCCTTCTGTCTATTTGTCTCTCTCTATCTCACTCTCTCACTCACTCACACTCTCTCTCTCTCTCTATCTATCTCTATCTCTCTATCTCACTCTTTCTCTCTCTCACTCGCTCTATCTATCTATCTACTTAACCAATCACTCTCCTCCCTTTCTCTCTCCTTCACTTATCTTATTATACCTCATCCATCCTATTCCTCACCTCATTCTTCCACTCACCGAGATTCATTGAGCAGAATAAAGTGTGTATATATATATATATATATATATATATATATATATATATATATATATAACGAAGGAGGTGTGGTAAGGAACCAGATGGACCAGAACGCTCAAGAGTACTCAATACTTAGGGTAGTAGAGTGGGTAATAGGAGAAAAGTATGACCCCGACGGCTGAGCTCAAGCCGTTTCGACGGCTATTTATGGACACTTTAGTCCAGAAATAACCGTCGAAACGGCTTGAGCTCTGCCGTCGGGGTCATACTTTTCTCATATATATATATATATATATATATATATTACGTACAATAGTATAAGGTCGTCGATTGGCAGAATCTTTAGAGCATCCGCTAGAATGTTTGGCATTATTCCGAGTTCAAATCCAGCCTTTCACAACTTTACCTTTCACTCTTTCTAGGTTGATAAAATAAAGTATATAGATAAATAGATAAGTCGATATAACTAGATAGATAGATATATGATAGATAGTGTGAAGAGCAGTAACCACGACATTTCTCAGAGAGAGATACAAAGAGAAAGAGACTGTGTATGTGTGTGAGAGAGAGAGAGAGAGAGAGCAAGGTATCGTGAAACTGTTCAATGCTTACAACAGGCTGGCTCCTTTGACGAATGGTACCTGAGGTGGATGGAAACAGGGTCAGACAATCACCTGCTGACTCCATGGGTTATATAACATTTGAACCCCTTCTGTAAAAAAAAAAATTTTCGGGTAAATAATTTTAAATGATTATACATGATTGGATTGGCAGTGTCGGTAGAAGATCGGATGCCATGCTTTGACGCATAGAGTTACGGCCCTTGCCATTCTGTGTTCAAATCCAGCCGAGGTTAACTTTGCCTTTCATCCTTACGGGGTCGATAAAATAGAGTACCAGTAATGAACTGGGTAATTGCTGGCCTTGTGCCAAAAATAGAAACAATTATTATTATTAATGATTACAAAATTAAATTAATTACAAAATATTCCTTTTAACTAATTATTTGATTTATTCCATTTGCTGTATAGAAAATAAAAATATATATTTTTAAATGAGACCCCTGAGGATGTGTGGCCCTAAGTTAGAGCTTATATAGGTATATATTTAGCATATAGGTAAGTCCAGCACTGGAGGACGAGGTAGTCGATGTAATTGCTGCTCCTATATATCTTACATAGGAGCAGGCATTGGCGTTTGTTGAAGACGTGCGTTTCACAATCATGTGGTTCTGCGTTTAGTCCATTCCTGCTGCGCACCTCCTCTCCCTCCTAATCCACTCTCTTCTAAACTCTTTCCTTCTCTCCCTCGTACTCCATCTTCTTTTCATTCTCTCTATTCCTTCACCTCATACTCTTCCGACCATCTCACGTAGCTTCTACTACCACCACAACACCATCATAACCAACACCAGCACCGCTACTACCACAACCATACCAACACCAACACCAACACCGCTACTACCACCACCATACCAACACCAGCACCGCTACAACCAACACCAGCACCTCTACAACCAACACCAGCACCTCTACAACCAACACCAGCACCTCTACAACCAACACCAGCACCTCTACAACCAACACCAGCACCGTTACAACCAACACCACCACCACCACCACCACCACTACCATCACTACTACCACCACCACAACAACAACCTACACCACCATTACGAACACCAGCACGGCTACTACCACCACCACTAACACCTCCACCACTACCACCATCATCACAACCACAACAACAACAACCAACACCATCATTACCAACCACTGCACCGACTATTCCTGCCAACCACCACCACCACCACCATAACCAAAACCACCAACATTTCCATCACCGCCACCACCATCACCACTACCCCCCCCCCCCTACCATCTCTTCCTTTTTATCTATCTCTGCCGATCTTCATCGCTTCGACTCCCCTTCTCCTCTTTCTCTTCCTACTATTTATCAGCAGCCGCCTCCCCATCCCTCTCTTTCTCTCTCTCTCCCTCTCTTTCTCTCTCCCTCTCTCACTCTATATCTATCTATCTTTCACCCTCTTACACTCATACCCTCACTCACATTCTCCTTACAGCCATCTTTCGCTTTCAATCCTTTTCATTTCTGTGTGTGTGTGTGCCTGCATTCATAAGTATGTGTTGTTAATTATACACACACACACACATACACATACGTATATATATATATATATATATGTGTGTGTGTGTGTGTGTGCGTACTTGTGCATTTGTAAGTGTGTATGCACTTGTAGTATTGTGTGTTTCTACGCCGTCACTCACTCTATCTGTTTGTTGATGTACGTGTGCCTATCTGTTTGCCTCACTCTCTCTCTCTTTTCTCCACCTATTCATCTTAGTCTCTCTACCTCTCCCTTTCGCAATCACTCTCACTTACTCTCTCTCTCTCCCGCACACA
>OZ024748.1:54061245-54063745 GCA_964016885.1 Eledone cirrhosa
AATATTGAAAAATTCCTTTCTCTCTCTCTCTCTCTCTCTCTCTCTCTCTATATATATATATATATATATATATATATATATATATACACACACACATTCATGATTCGTCCCTTTACGGACTGAGTTCAAATCTCGCCGAGATTAACTTTGCCTTTCATCCTTACGGGGTCGATAAAATAAACTACCAGTAATACACTGGGATAATTGCTGGCCTTGTGCCAAAAGTAGAAACAATTATTAAGGCTAAAAACTGAGTCTTGTTACTCTGGAGTTTCGCCTGGTTATCACAGGATCAGCAGATATACGGATATATATATATATATAAATATATAAATATATATATATACACGTATATATTTATATATATATCATGTGTGTATGTTATGTATATCGTACACTGTAGTTGTATGTATGCACACACGCACACACACACACAGGCATACACACACACACGCACACAAGAATGTACTTGCGTGTGTGTAGACCTAAACGTGTTTTAGATGTATGTGTAAGAAGGTTTATATTCCATGTAAGAATTCCCATTCATTGCTGCTGCTGTTGTTGTTGTTGTCAGGGCCGTATTAACCCTAGGCCTTCAGAAATCTCAGGCCCCTTCTGACATTTCAAAATTAACCCCTCCATAGTCGAAAAAGATTAACAGGGCCCCTAATACTTGCGGGAGGTCCTGGCTGTTGTTGCTGGTCTGTGTTCCCTATGTATGTGTTCGTTTCACTACTTTTCCTCCTTTGGGGAAGGCAGAAACGCCACTACATCACATACCAACTTCCAACCATACACTAACATCCTCGGCTCTAATGTGAACTCTTTCCAAATATGAAAACCGGCATCATCGCCGTCACCACCATCATCACCTTCACTATCACCACTACCACCACCACCACCACCACCACCACCATCACTATCACCACTACAACCACTACAACCACCACCATCACTACCACCATCATCACTACCACCACTACAACCACCACCATCACTACCACCACTACAACCACCACCATCACTATCACCACCATCACTATCACAACCATCACCGCTATCACCACCATCATCATAGCTATCATTGTCACCACCACCACCACCACCACCACCACCGCTGCCATCGTCCGCGCCGCCACCACTACCATCATCATCACTATCACCAACACCATCATTATACAACGAATGAATGGACATGCGCCCTTTATATGACTTGTGTTGTTGATGATACTAACGTTGTTGACAGTAGGTAGGAGAATGTGAGGGAATTCTTCAGCATAGTAAGATACCTCTCTCGCTCCCCCTCTCTCGCTCCCCCTCGCTCTCTCTCGCTCCCCCTCGCTCTCTCTCGCTCCCCCTCGCTCTCTCTCTCGCTCTCTCTCGCTCTCTCTCTCTCGCTCCCCCTCTCCCTCTTTCGCTCCCCCCTCTCTCGCTCTCTCTCGCTCCGCCTCTCTCTCTTTCTCTCGCTCCCCCTCTCTCTCTTTCCCTCGCTCCCCCCTCTCTCTTTCCCTTGCTCTTTCTCGCTCTCCCCTCTCTCTCCCCCTCTCTCTCTCCCTCGCTCTCGCATATATATATATATATGAATATACACACACACCGAGGAATATGTGTATATATATATATATATGTAAGCTATTCTAAAGCATAGTTGCACACACACACACACACACACACACACACACACACACACACACACACACACACACACTCCAATGAGGGAGCCTTTAAGTGGTCGATCGACCTGCTAGTGTGAGCAGTTAAATTCCTTTAAATCATTGCCATATCTTTGATATGTATGTATGGACCCGTAACTTCTGGCGGAATTGTAGAAGCACTGAGGTTACTTAGAGCGTGTTTTAAGGATTTTAAACCCACTCTCTCCAAATCTGAACACAGCCAGATTCATTCCAGAGAATGAGAGAGAGAGAGAGAGAGAGAGAGGGAGAGAGAGAGAGAGAATCGACTTCAGAACCGGACTGGTACTTTTTATATTTTTATATTAACTCCGAAAAGATGAAAGGTAAAGTTGACTTGGCGGGATTTGAACTCAGGGAGCTGAAAACCGAAATGAAACCCGCAAACCATTTTCTCCGACGTTCTAACGACTCTGCCAATTCGCTTCCTACTTATATATCTTACATACGGGGTCGGCTGAACAGTTCATAGGCTGACCAAGATACTCTCATGGAATGAACAAATGAGATTTATTTTTTCAACACAGTCCGTGGAAAGAAACAATGCACTTATTAATAAGGAGAGGTGAAATTAATGCAGGCAAGATTTCACAGCACTAACATCACTTCTTTATTAAGCAGTCTATGAACTTTGCAGCCCAGCTTCGTATACAAACATACTAAATGGCCGAAACAGCTTTAATAATCAGATTTGACCTGGTGCTAAACAAAAACAGCAACAAACAAACACATACTAACAGATGCGCGTTTGGCCTCCTAGAAATAACAGCTAAATATTATTCACGTCGCTTCCTTCTGTTTTCGAA
>OZ024748.1:54076245-54083745 GCA_964016885.1 Eledone cirrhosa
AGTGCATTACTGGTACTTTATTTTATCGACCCCGTATGGATGAAAGGCAAAGTCAACCTCGGCGGGATTTGAACTCAGATCGTAAAGGGACGTAACTATGCTGGAAATCATGGCGTCCGACCCTCTACCGATACTGCCAATCCACCGCCTATATATGTTCATATAATGTTCAGGTGACACATTTCAGTGTTTTCTTTTCCCTATAAACCTTATTCAGAGTCACAGATATGCAATACTAGCAATACATTGAATATTTTCTGTTTATAAATCAAATATTCACCTTCCTTTTGAAATCATTAACCCTTTAGTATTTACATTACTCTGTATTTACTTTTGTATTTTTGTGGTAAAGGCTTTACCTGACATAATTATCTCACTTAATACCAAATCTATGAGATTTTGATATTATTTATTTTGAGAACAATACCTTAACATCAGTATGAGTTAGTTTGAACAGGAAGAGGTGAGAGAATTCTGACCGATTATGGCCAGTTTAAATGCTAAATAGTTAAAAGATTTATAATATGCCAACATAAAAGTATAACCAAAAGATATTGTGTGTATGTGTGTATGTATGTGTATGTGGCTGGCTGAACATGTCTTTATGTGTATGTATGTCTGTTTATGTGTATGAGGCTGATTGAACACACACAATTTTTTCCATTCCTTCCTCTTCTCATTCTCCTCTATCTATCTTTCTATTTCCTCTTTTATTTTTCATTCTAGTTTCTGATGAAGGACTAGTGTCCAAAACGTTAAGGCTCTCTTCCTATTAAATCAAGCATTGAACTAATATATATTCTCATTTTACCCTATCATTTGCCACTTTTTTTCTGCTTACGTTTCACATACATTCATACACACACAGACACTCACACATATATGCATATATAAATATATAAACTCCCATGCACACACACATACATATGTATATATGTACATATAAATATATAAACTCATGTGCACACACTCACACACATATATATATATGTACGTACACACATCTACACACACACACACACACATATATATATATATATATATATATATATATATATATATATATATATAGAGAGAGAGAGAGAGAGAGAGAGAGAGAAAGAGATAGGTTTCTATATACCTATCTTGTTCTCTATCTCTATGTATATCTTTGAAATGTGTCATGTATTTTAGTATGAGGTCAACCATTATGAAGCAATGCTATGGTTAATAACAGCCCAGTCTTGACAACCTTATCTTATTTTCAAATAAACTATATCCATCACTACATTATCCAATGTATCTTACCTTTATTTTAAGACAGCACAGTGTGATTTGAATGACAATTCTGCAGCTATTTTTGAACGGAGCCATTAGACCATCAAACAAAATGTCTTGCTACTTCTAACGTTTGTTTTGGCTTCTTTGCATTCTGATTTCAAATCCTGTTTAGTTCAACTTTGCTAGTCATCTTTGGGGGATTTATATATATATTTATATATATATATAAATATATAAGCCAGAGTCAGTTCCTGTCCCACCCTTGCAAGCGGGGAAAAGTGGACGTAAAATGAAATGATGATATAGGGTTTATATATATATATAAACATGTGGGATTGGTGGATATTTATACATAAACATGTGGGATTGATATACTAACATGTGAGGTTACCTGTCGAGTGCTTTGAATCAGTTATAAATATTTATATTTGTTGAATTACCAACAAATTGAATATCCCTTCTGCTTACTTATATATATATATATATATATATATATATATATATATATATATATATATATAGAGAGAGAGAGAGAGAGAGAGAGAGAGAGAGAGAGATAGAGAGAGAGAGAGAGAGAGAGAGAGAGAGAGTGATGTGGGGATTGATATATAAAGTACCAATGAAAGGCAGTTTGCTGGAAATTTTATTTAAAATTCTACCATGGTTTACTTGTATGGTAGACTTAGTTAGTCTCCTGGTTTAACACCACCACATGTCCCTTGAGTGGTAGACTTAGTCTCCTGGTTTAACACTACCACATGTCTCTTGTATGGTAGACTTAGTTAGTCTCCTGGTTTAACAACACCACATGTTCCTTGAGTGGTAGACTTAGTTAGTCTCCTGGTTTAACACTACCATTTGTCCCTTCGGTGATAGACTTAATCTGTCACCCAGAATAACAATGCCTTATATAGGTAGATTTTATTTGTCACCCAGACTAACACTGCCTTATGTAGGTAGATTTTATTTGTCACCCAGACTAACACTGCCTTATGTAGGTAGATTTTATTTGTCACCCAGACTAACACTGCCTTATGTAGGTAGATTTTATTTGTCACCCAGATTTAACAACACCGGGCTAACCCAAAGCTGTCTACTTTGGCAGAGTTCATGCTGTTGCAAGACGTTGGACTCAGATTTCTAGCTAGATGATACTCCCTCCCTTCTACCAATCTTAGAAGCTTTGAAAAGTGCCTCATGGGCACTCTCATACCTCCATGACTAAAACAAAAAGTTAATGCTTGCCCCAAGTACAGAGATACATCAGACTGGTTCTTATCCCAGTTTCATCAGTGTTAAGCGACTGAGACTACAAGATTTTCCCCTGGACAAGACACCAGTCCACTGCAAGGTTAACTTCCAGCCTCTACTTGTAGCCATTTTCAACTGAGTGTACAGCAACAATGTGAAATGAAATATTTTCCTCAAGAACACAATACATAATCAGGGCTAGGAGTTGAACCAACAACATTATAATCATAAATCTAACACCCTAGGCACTAGGCCACATACCTCCACATAACTAAACATTAAAAAATATTTTTTTGTTACCTCATCTTACCGTCCATTTTGCATTGTTTAGCCTTCTATCACTTTCCACATTATATATTATATACAATGCTTCAAGGAAACTACATTATTTTATTATTAAAAATATATAAACCTGTAGAGATTTACTCATTAGCTCTTCTCTATAACTGTTATTGTAGTAAATATGTTATAGAATCACAACTGGAATATGTTTGATCTTTGATATGTTTGAAATAATAAATATCAACAGCCTATACCATTGCTCCCCCAGTGATGTATGCTTAGACAATATAGGATAAAACTCTCTAGCATGCAGAACTCTTGGTGCCTCATGATCTCAATGGACAAAATGGAGACAGTGTTACCTTCAACATGGAAGATGTGTTGAAACAGCCATTCCAGCTTGCAGGGATAATTCCAGTGGGTGGTTAACTCTGCCCCAATAGGAGTGAATAGGGAAGTGGTTTGATAACCATGGATGACAAAAGTCTCTAACACCATAAGTTCAGTGACAGACCTATTAAAAAGTAGCTCATATTTCAGCAGTTTGTAATCTTCAACTTGTTGGACAATGAAGTATGGGCCTGTCACCAAATGCCCCGAGTTGCCCTGGAGAAAGTGTAGCTGCATGCCATGTCCCAGATGACGGAATATCCAGTAGGGTTCTCATACTAAACTGATGAAGGACTGACATTAGTGGGCTGTACTGTAACTAGTGGTGTTGTGTATTTAGCCACAGCTCAGACATATCCTTCAAGACATTCCAGCTACATATGTCCTTATATTTTTATGACAGCAGCATGTGATTTGAGGGAAATTTCACTGTTATTTCTAGCAAATTCAGTGACAACATAGAAGCTCCCTAGTAGGAGACTCTAACAACAACAAAGGCAAAGATGTTGTTGTTGTTGTATTGTCCAACTCAACCCTAATCCAGCAGAGCTTATGATTCAACACATTCCTACTGTGACCATCCCATCTTTTTCAAAACGGCACAGCATGATTTGATAGATATTTAACTACTATTTCTAGCAAGTTGTGAGATCACATAGATATTCCCTCTAGGCTTAGTTTGTGTATAGGTGGTGTGATGGTGGTGAATTGGCAGAGTCGTTAGAAGATCAGATAGAATGCTTTGTAGTATTCATATAGGCTCTCTGCTCCTTGAGTTCAAATCCCACCGAGGTCAGCTTTGCTTTCTATCCATTCATGGTCGATAAAAAAGTACCAGTCAAGTACTGGGGTCAATTCTTCCTTTATATATCTTTCTCACTTCCTTTCTCTCATTCTCTCTATCCTTCTCTGGAAGAAATCTATTGTATTTTTTTTTCAGACATGGAGAGGAGATGAGCCCTGCCAGGTTTAACCCTTTATACTCACATTCCTCTATATATGCTATTATATTTTCATGGTAAAGGCTTTACCTCGCATAATTATCTCACATAATATCGAATCTATGAGATTTTGAAAGTATTTATTTTGAGAACAATACCTTAACATCAGTATGAGTGGCCAGTTACAGCCTGTTTCAACAGAAAGAGGCAGAGGATTCTGGCCGGTTTGAACATTAAAGGGTTAATAAATACCCTAGAAATGCCGTATGTCAATATGGCGCCCCTAAGACTCCTCGGGAGTTATGGGTCTATACCATAGGTGGCGTATTGTTAGAATCATTGGAGAATTGGATAGAATGCTTTATAGTTAGCATCACATTGAGGTTGATTTTGTCTTCATTCTTTGGAGGTCAGTGAAGAACCAATCCAATACTGGGATCAGTCCCCACCCCCTCTCTCTCTCTCTCTTTCTCTCTCTCTTTCTCACTTCTCTCTCTCTTTCTCACTTCTCTCTCTCTCTCTCTCTTCTCTCTCTCTCTCTCTCTCTCTCTCTCTCTCTCTCTCTCTCTCTTCTCACTTCTATCTTTCTCTCTCTCACATCTCTCTTTCTCACTTCTATCTTTCTCTCTCTCACATCTCTCTTTCTCTCTCTCTCTCACATCTCTTTTTCTCTCTCTCTCTCTCACTACTCTCTCTCTCTCTCCCTCTCACTTCTCTCCCTCTATCTCACTTCTCTCTCTCCCTCTCACTTCTCTCCCTCTATCTCACTTCTCTCCCTCTCTCTCCCTCTCACTTCTCTCCCTCTATCTCACTTCTCTCTCTCCCTCTCACTTCTCTCGCTCCCTCTCACTTCTCTCTCTCTCTCTCTCTCTCTCTCTCTCTCTCTCTTTCACTCTTATTTCTAGCAATTCCAGTGATTGCAAAGTAGTTATCTTATTGATTCATGGTAAAGTTTTAGTATTCAGAGGCTATCCTCTTCGGGCTTGTTTCAGGATAGAGCTTGTATGGGGGTCGACTGAAAAGTTCATAGGCTGGCTATGAAGGAGTGATGCTAGAGCTGTGAAATATTGTATGCATTAATTTCAACTGTTATTAATAACTGCCTCCTTTCCATGAGAGTATGTTGTTCAGTCTATGAACTCATATACCATTACTTATTTATAACTGAGTGAGAGGTGTATGGACAAGGCTCATTACAATATTTACAGGGCCTCTGTGGTTGGAATGAGGAAGTTATACACAGACTAAACATCTGGCCCAAATTCTAGCAACAACGTGTTCTACATCAGAGACCCCTAATGGCATTATGTAAGCATAATAAGTACAGAACATAAGAGCCATGACCATCCCCACCTAACAGCTTGAGAGCGGCCTTCCCCCTTCAGCTGTAGGGCCTCCTGGTATAGGGTAGATCTTAATAATGTGATTGTTTGTGGCGATGGTATAGTGTGGTCATTGGTGGTATAGAGTGGACCTTGATGGTATAGAGTGGACCTTGGTGGTATAGAGTGGACCTTGGTGGTATAGAGTGGACCTTGGTGGTATAGAGTGGTCCTTGATGGTATAGAGTGGACTTTGGTGGTATAGAGTGAACCTTGATGGTATGGAGTGGACCTTGGTGGTATAGAGTGGACCTTGGTGGTATAGAGTGGACCTTGGTGGTATAGAGTGGACCTTGGTGGTATAGAGTGGACCTTGATGGTATGGAGTGGTCCTTGATGGTATGGAGTGGACCTCAGTGGTATAGAGTGGTCCTTGGTGGTATAGAGGGGACCTCGGTGGTATAGAGTGGACCTTGGTGGTATAGAGTGGTCCTTGGTGGTATAGAGTGGTCCTTGGTGGTATAGAGTGGACCTTGGTGGTATAGAGTGGGCCTTGGTGGTATAGAGTGGACCTTGATGGTATGGAGTGGACCTCAGTGGTATAGAGTGGACCGCAGTGGTATAGAGTGGTCTTTGGTGGTATAGAGTGCACCTTGATGATATAGAGTGGACATTGATGGTATGGAGTGGACCTTGATGGTATAGAGTGGACCTCAATGGTATAGAGTGGACCTCAGTGGTATAGAGTGGACCTCAGTGGTATAGAGTGGACCTCAGTGGTATAGAGTGGACCTTGGTGGTATAGAGTGGACCTCAGTGGTATAGAGGGGACCTTGGTGGTATAGAGTGGACCTCAGTGGTATAGAGTGGACCTCAGTGGTATAGAGTGGACCTTGGTGGTATAGAGTGGACCTTGGTGGTATAGAGTGGACCTCGGTGGTATAGAGTGGACCTTGGTGGTATAGAGTGGACCTTGGTGGTATAGAGTGGACCTCAGTGGTATAGAGTGGACCTCGGTGGTATAGAGTGGACCTCAGTGGTATAGAGTGGACCTCGGTGGTATAGAGTGGACCTCAGTGGTATAGAGTGGACCTCGGTGGTATAGAGTGGACCTCAGTGGTATAGAGTGGACCTTGGTGGTATAGAGTTGACCTCAGTGGTATAGAGTGGACCTCACTGGTGTAGAGTGAACCTCAGTGGTATAGAGTAGTCATTGGTGGTATAGAGTAGTCCTTGGTGGTATAGAGTGGACCTTGATGGTGTAGAGTGGACCTCGGTGGTATAGAGTGGGCCTCGGTGATATAGAGTGGACCTCGGTGGTATAGAGTGGACCTCAGTGGTATAGAGTGGACCTCAGTGGTATGGAGTGGACCTCGGTGGTATAGAGTGGACCTTGGTGGTATAGAGTGGACCTCAGTGGTATAGAGTGGACCTCAGTGGTATAGAGTGGACCTCGGTGGTATAGAGTGGACCTCGGTGGTATAGAGTGGACCTCGGTGGTATAGAGTGGACCTCGGTGGTATAGAGTGGACTTCAGTGGTATAGAGTGGACCTTGGTGGTATAGAGTGGACTTCAGTGGTATAGAGTGGACCTCGGTGGTATAGAGTGGACCTCAGTGGTATAGAGTGGACCTCGGTGGTATAGAGTGGACCTCAGTGGTATAGAGTGGACCTTGGTGGTATAGAGTTGACCTCAGTGGTATAGAGTGGACCTCGGTGGTATAGAGTGGACCTCAGTGGTATAGAGTGGACCTTGGTGGTATAGAGTGGACCTCGGTGGTATAGAGTGGACCTCAGTGGTATAGAGTGGACCTCGGTGGTATAGAGTGGACCTCAGTGGTATAGAGTGGACCTTGGTGGTATAGAGTTGACCTCAGTGGTATAGAGTGGACCTCACTGGTGTAGAGTGCACCTCAGTGGTATAGAGTAGTCATTGGTGGTATAGAGTAGTCCTTGGTGGTATAGAGTGGACCTTGATGGTGTAGAGTGGACCTCAGTGGTATAGAGTGGGCCTCGGTGATATAGAGTGGACCTCGGTGGTATAGAGTGGACCT
>OZ024748.1:54103745-54106245 GCA_964016885.1 Eledone cirrhosa
GGTGTTGTTGGTGTTGGTGGTGTTGTTATTGGTGTTGGTGGTGTTAGTTGTGTTGGTGGTGGTGTTGTTAGTTGTATTGGTGGTGGTGGTGTTGTTATTGGTGTTGTTGTTGGTGTTGGTGTCTGTGTTGTTGGTAGTTGGTGGTGGTGGTGTTGATGGTGTTGTTGTTGGTGGTCTTGTTGATGCTGCTGCAATTATTGCTGCTGTTGTTGCTGCTACTGTCATTGTTGTTGCTGCTGGTGTATTTTCGGACTATCAATCCTAGTTGTATGTGATTATCTAACGTGACCTACTGACGAACAGTAGACGCAACAATAGCTAAGTGGTTGGTTCGCAATCATTAAATCTCGAAATCAATCCCACGGCGTGGTGGCATCTTGAGCCAATTGTCATCTGCCTTAACCTCCAGATGACACTTGCTTTGGGAAGGAAAATTGGGAAAGATAGAGACTGTTTGGAAGCCCATTGCATATTTAGTTTGAAAGAGGCGTGCCTTTATCACACACACATAATGTTATACTGAGTCTCCCTGAGAATTACGTTAAGGGTACACGTGTCTGTGTAATAGTCACCCATTTACACGTTAATTTCCTGTCATGCGTAGGCTGTTCTGTTAATCAAACAACTGGTACACTCATCGTCGAAAGCCGACGGAGATCCATTTCATCTCCATTGTCAAGGTCAGTCATTCGAATGCCGGATTAAAATGCTTGGCGCTATTTATTCCGGTTTTCCCCGCCCTGAGTTCAAATCCTGGCGAGGTCAACTTTACCTGTCATCGTTTTTAATTATTTTCTATTTTTGGTGGAACATTCCAGGTGCAAAGAATAAAAGAGAAGAAGAAGAAGAACAATAATAACTGAAGAGGTGGAGGTGGAGGTGGGGAGAGCTAATCGAACTTTCAATAGACTGACGTCTAATCCAAAGGGTTAGAAGATTTATCTCACATCTGCTTTGAGATCTTAACTCCTAGGTGAGTCGTAGGGGCGCCGTCGTGACGTACAACTTGTCTTCTCTAAACTTCTCAGAGCCCATCTTCTTTCCAGGACTTCGTCTTACCTCCTCATTCTTCTTCTTCGTCGTCGTCGTCGTCGTCGTCTTCTTCTTCTGCTGCTGCTGCTTAGTTTTGCCCGTAAAATCTTTCCAAGCTGTCTATTAAAATTTCCATTATCTTACTATCGTGTGAGTGTATGTGCGTGTATATATATATATATATATATATATATATATATATATATATATATATATATATACACCTTTTCCTACCCCCCCCCCCCTTTTTTTCCCCAATCTCATATATCCATCTTACTTTATTTTTCATATGTTGATTTAACACTTCACTGCTCGCAAGTGTTTTTTAAGCTTCATATCATGTCTCCCTATTTTATCTGATGAAAACGCAAATATCATCCCATGATGATATTTGTTTTTGAAATGCGCATAATAAAATACTTGGAACTCTTTTAACCATCTTTTGATCTTATATTATATATATATATAGTTATGTAATAAACAACATAAGGCAATTATTTCATTTACCAGTGGTTTCTTAAAAGCAAAAAAATGTGCTTTCAATTTTTTCTTTCTGATGATTGAAAGCAACATTTTTTGCTTTTAAGAAACCACTGGTAAATGAAATAATCGCCTTATGCTGTTTATTACATAACTATTAAGCTCTGTTACCTACATAGAGCACTCTTTTTTCCTGGACTTTTCCGACGGAATTACTTCATTCATATATATATATATATATATATATATATATATATATATATATATATATATATATATATAATATGTGCGTGTGTGTGTGTAAATAAAAAAGGGGTTTGTGTACACGTCACTGTGTTGAATAATCTATTTACTTCGACAGTTGGAGAGGTCAGTGTAACCTCTTTCATCTTACCGTTCTTCGGACCAAAGAAAATATTTTGTCAATTTCAAACTCTTTGACAGCCATTACCATCATCCACCAATCTACTCTGCCTCACAAGCTGAAGATCGAAAAGCTGTTGAACTCCCGACTGCTTTCCTACATTTGATATAAATAGCGATTTGCTATAAGTTCTCTTCGTAGGGGAGAAATATTGTGATACCTGCCTTCTACCGTCGAAGTATTGTAAAAGCAATCTCAATACTTTTCTTTGTACAAAAGGAATAACTGTGGATTTACATTGTTTCCTTTTTTACAGCGTGGCTTAAATTTTAATAACTAGGTTTAATTAAATGAAAAGGTTGTTTGCTGAAGAATTTAAAATGTTACAGTGCAGTGACCTTCTCACGATGACCGTAATTACTTCATACACCACTGCAATTACTTCTCCTTTTCTAGTGGCCAGAGGCCTGTTTAATTTATGATACAATTGTTTCATAAAATCCACAATTTGACAAATGTGTCCGAACACGGAAGAACCGAACTCCCACTGTCATCGCCTCCATCTCTCTCGCCCTCCCCATCTCTCTGTATACTTAGCGAACGGGGTCCCACGTGCTGGCCGCC
>OZ024748.1:54111245-54113745 GCA_964016885.1 Eledone cirrhosa
ATATATACATATATATATATATATATATATATATATATATATATATATATATATATATATATACTGTGGGCTTCTTGCTACAATAATTTCTATATTTTTCATTTATATATATATATATATATATATATATATATATATATATATAAGTAGTAACACAACAGTTAGTTCACCATACCGAGAACAATTGTTTCACTATATTTCTGTTTGCGTTTTGCAAATATGATGAAAAGGCAAAGTTAACCTCGGCTTGATTTGAACACAGAACCCAAAATAATGATAATGGTTTATGGTTTAGGCACAAGGCCAGCAATTTTGTTGTAGGGGGGGGGAGTCGATTATATCGATTCCAGTGTGTGACTGGTGCTTTATTTTATCGACCCCGTAAGGATGAAAGGAAAATATAACCTCGGCGGGATTTGAACTATGAAGGTAAAGGGCCATAACTCTATGCTGCAAAGCATGGTGTCTGACGCTCTACCGATCCACTAATGATAACGATAATAATAATTATTATTAAAATTTCTTTATTGACCACTATGGCCGAAAACATTGAGAACAATCCAACAAACTAAGACTGGAGATTTATATGTCGAGATTTAATCTGAGACAACAATATGTAACAACATAATAATAATAGTTTCTACTTTTTGGCACAAGGCCAGCAATTATCCCAGTGTATTACTGGTACTTTATTTTATCGACCCCGTATAGATGAAAGGCAAAATTAATCTCGGCGGGACTTGAACTCAGACCGTAAAGGGTCGTAACCCTATACTGCAAAGCATGGTGTCTGACTCTCTACCGATTCTGCCAATCCACCGCCCTTAATGCCAAAGGCCAGCAATTTGGTGGTTGGGTAGGGAAAGTCCATAAAATCTATACAGTCCTTGACTGGTACTTTATTTTATCAATCCTGCAAGAATGGAAAAGAAAAGTTTAACCCAATGGGATAATATTATTTGTAACAATGATGATGATGATGGTTAAGATGATCATGATCATGATTAAGACGACGATGATGATTAAAACGATGGAGATTATGATGATGATGAGTAAGACGACGACGACGACGACGATGATTAAAGCGATGGTGATAGTACACGACTAGAAATTCGGTGAGATTAATTGACACCTCAGTCTTTGACTGATCCTTATTTTTGCTGTCCCCCTGAAATATGAACGGCAACAGCTAACTAGTGAACCTCTGCATCGTCCCCTCACTTGTTAGAAACAACCAAACCTCCCCCAGGTCGCACCATAGTTCTTGTGTAGACTTCCCAGGAACTTTGTAGCACTATTTGTTCTAATGTAGAAACTATCAGTCATACGGAGAGAGAGAGAGCGAGAGACGGGTGACATCTTGAGGCTGGTCTTTAATAAACTAACATTGGAGATACAAACTATTGTCAAAAATCTACTAAATATAAAGAATATCTTTGATAGATGGGGGCTACGAAAAGATTCAACAACAGAAATAGCAGTCTGAAAAAGAGAATATCTTGCGGCTGGTCTTTAAAAAACTACCAACATTGGAAATACAATGTATTGTATTGTCAAAGATCTACCAACTAACTATAAACAAGATCTTTGAGTTCATGGAGGCTATGAAAAGTTTCAACAACATAAAACATATAGCTGTTTCTTTAACCTCCAATAGCGCTCCCTATTTTATTTCTATGTCTATTTGATTTTGTTTCTTAACTGTAAAGGGCACTAGGTGCCTCTCCCCAGTCTGTCATGGATTATATATATTGTTATACTTGGGGAGGGTCATATTTGTGTAATGATATTGCCAGAATTAATGACAGAACACACTCACTGTTTGGTTGGTTTTCGCTTCTGTGTCTTTTATATCGGTTAATTTAATTTATTCGGTCCTCAATGTTACCATTGACTGACCAACGGTCAAAAATACAGATACAATATAGACACAAACACATATATATAGTCTAACATAAAGATGGCGTAGGCATACAATGCAACGGAAACATAATAGCACCACTGACGATGTTGCAGATGTGCAACGAAAGAATTTGTTAGACTATATATATGTGTTTGTGTCTATATTGTATCTGTGTTTTTGACCGTTGGTCAGTCAATGGTAACATTGAGGACCGAATAAATTAAATTAACCGATATAAAGGACACAGAAGCGAAAACCAACTAAACAGTGAGTGTGTTCTGTTATTAATTCTGGCAATATCATTACACAAATATGATCCTCCTCAAGTATAACAATAATTGTTTCGACACACGATTTCAAGTCAAAAACCTCGCAAAACTAATTCATTTACCGACCCAGGATGAAAGGCTTTGAACTCAGACCGTAAAGAGGCGTAACTATGATAGAAAGCATGGCGTCCAACCCTCTACCGAGACTGCCAATTCACAATAATAATAATTAATAATAATAATAATATATGTATATATTAAATAAAAGTAGTTAAGACGGGATTATTTCACCATAATTGCTTTCTTGCATGATACATATTTCTATTAT
>OZ024748.1:54141245-54146245 GCA_964016885.1 Eledone cirrhosa
TTGAACGACTCTGTTCAGTGTACGTTTACAAATCTAACCTTTTCTTTACCATATTTCTCATGAAAAACAATGTCTATCTCTTTTTACTTATTATTTTTTTCAAATAATTTTGAAGATAATCAAGAAATTGAAGGCCCTATTTTATTTTTTATTAAGCTAGTATTTGGAAGATAATTTAACTAAGGCCCTTACATAAAATTACGATGGAAGGTTTCTTGATAATTTATAATGGAAAGTTTTTAGATAAATAAACACATTTTAAAATTAAAAATAGCTTAGTATTTGGGTTCAATTCCCCTTAGCCGCAGATGGCAACTTCCTTTTCCATCATTATGGATCATCGCCCTATTTTATAGCATCTCCGCGCATGAACACACACTCTTTATATTAACTTCTCCCCTCAGCGCTTCGTAAAAGTCCGAAAGATCGGCTACATATATGCTTGCTTAAAAAGGTTAATATTATGGAACCACTGTTTTGTTTCAGGTGGTTTGGTATTATGAGATTTGGCAGTTATTTCTATCTGATCAAGCAGTCATAATGTTTCTCTCATTCATCTTCTTTATATATAGGTTGTTGTTGTTGTGGTTATGGTGACATTTGATAGTTGATGTAGAGGCAGTGATGACATATCTCTCAGTTAACGGTTCACACCGACCCTGTTAGTTATACCCTTACGATATATCATACAGGTCACAACACAATCTACCCCTGTTTTACACACACACACACACACACACACACACACGCACACACACACACGTGTGTGTGTGTGCGTGAATTAATTTCTTATACTAAATATAAACGCTAGTTCTGAACACTCTCAGCGCAGTGAACTATTAATATGATGTCTGTGTCTATATATATATATATATATATATATATATATATATATAATTCCCGTGACAACTTGAAGTTTCGTCAACACATGGCTTATCGTACACACACGCCCACACATATGTATATATGTATTTGTGTGTGTGTATATATATATAATTATTATTATACATGTAAATCACAGCTTATTTTATGTTATTCTTTTACTGGTTGCAGTCATTAGACAACAGCTATGGTGAGCTACGGTGCCCTGGGAATAGGTTATCGAGACACCTTTACGTATGTCTGTGTGCGCGGTATTTTATCGATCTCTAACTGTCGGAGCACTAAGTTAAGGTGCTTAAAGGGTTACAGCATAAGCAACACCGAAATTTTATACTTGTGATAACATTAACACCGACAAACATTCTTTATATATTGTGACTGCAGGTTCTATTCATTTTTGTGATATACTGTGGTGCCTGGTAGTATAGTCGTCTTGTTTTCTATTTTAACAGCTAGTAGACAGAATCTACGCGGAATCCTATCTTATATATATATATACAACTACTGTTGAAACATTTGTAAGCACTCGGAATAAACTACCTTTTTATGATGTCTACCTGTTATTATTCATTCTTTATATATATATATAATATATATATATATATATATATATATATATATATATATATATATATATATATGTATATATATATATATATACACGGTGCGTACGCGTGTATATTACTGTGATCACTATACTCCTTTGAGTTTCGCGGCTACCCGTAGATCTTGCAACCTTAGTGTGTGTGTGTGTGTGTATATGTTTGAATCTAAAGATAGTCTCTTACGTAAACACACGCACTCACACACATATCTATATGGTGCGTGTGTGTGTGCTGTGGTCAGTGATACAAATGTATGTGTGTGCTTTGTTTGGTTTGCTTATCTATATCAATATACATACATACAAATATTATATATATGTCATTATGTACTTTCTGTAGTATACACAAATATTAATTCAGATCTATTTTGGTTCCTAATATATATGTATAAATATATATATATATAAATATATGGCGGGAGGTATTTCTTAGTGTATGTGTGTGTGTATCTATGTGTATATATATATATATATACACATACATAATGATTTCTAAAGAATGAAACAGTTCTAGTCCTGTAGAATCTCATATATATATATATATATATATATATATATATATATATATACCAAGGCATAATTATACACACCCGCTTATAAATACGAACATGTGCATGTCTTTCACACACACACACACACACATGTATGTACATGTTTGTGTGTGTGTGTGTATACATATATATATATTACTCTATAACAACTCCATTGAAAAAAAATATTTTAATTGAAAAAATTTAAAAATATTTAAATTAAAAAAAAATATTTAAGCTCTTTGCAACTCCGTTGGTCCAGTTTCCATTTGAGTATTGAATCATATTATATATATATTTCTTAATTTCTTTATGAAAACCGTATATTGTCGCGTGTGTGTGTGTGTGTGTGTGTTTACACCGGTTGAAAATAAAACCCGGTGTTGCTGTTTATGTCCCGGATGAAAAAACTGCACCAGACTGAAAAAAAAAAAGAATTGGTGTCGTTGTTGACTCCAGCATGACCGCAGTCCCATGACTGAAACCTCTAAAAATGGAAAAAAATATATACTAAAAATATTGACCTTTTTACGCATTTACGAACACACATACACATGTACACGTACAACACACACACATAAACACAAGCATACATACATATGTGTGTCGGTGTCCGGACAATTTCCTCCGTATTGTTTCCATATAACTATATACAGGGTGTCCACAAAGTCACTAGACACTTTTATTCAAATATGTATATATACGTATATATATATATATATATATAATTGTCTAGTGACTTTGTCCATATAACTATATACAGTATTTTATGTGTGCATTTGTGCGTGTTTATATATTACAGTGCGTGTGTGTATGCCTGTGTATATATGTGTACAACAATGTTCAATATATTACTTCTAGCTAGCTGTTTGTTTTATGTCTGCGTGTATATATGTGTATGTATGTGTATATTATACACGTGTGTATATATTCAAACAATTTTCAATGTTTTTTTTTTTCTGTAATAGCTCTTTTATATGTTTATGTGCGCATGTATGTATATTTATATAGCTGTTTCTTGTATACACACTTCAATAACATTCTGATAAATATAAATATGTATATACATTTTCGAGGGATACCCTGTATATATATATATATATATATATATATATATATATATATATATATATATATATATATATATATATCTGTGTGTGTGTGTTTATATCCGAATAATTTTCTATGCATCATCTCTACATAGCTGTTTGATTGTGTGTATGTGTATGTATGTATGTATGTATATTTATAGCCAGACAATTGTTTATATATAGTTTGTATATAACTATTGTTTGTTTGTTTGTATGTATGTATGTGTATTTATATCCAAGCAATCTTCCATATATAGTTTCTATATAACTGTTGTGTATGTGTGTTTGTATGTATATATAGTATTATTCGCATGTTTATATCTGAATTATACACAATATATTGGTTCTATTGTTTCTATAATAGCTATTTCTCTGTTTTACAGATTTACCCCGTGTGAAAACATCGACCCACTTTCCCTGTTAACCGTACAGAATGCTGGATTGGTGATAACTTTATGAGTAAGTAACTTCACATATTTAGTAATCCACAATAGTTTTATTGTTATTTTATATATGTATATACATAAGAAACTTATTACCATTTTATATATATATACATAAGAAACTTATTACCATTTTATATATATATACATAAGAAACTTATTACCATTTTATATATATATACATAAGAAACTTATTACCATTTTATATATATATACATAAGAAACTTATTACCATTTTATTTATACATTAAAAAATCTATTATTGGTTAGTGTGTAGAATTGTTTGGTGGATAGTAGAAGCGTAGTCCCATAATATGTCTTCGGGTATTTGTTCAAGCTGTTTACGTTCTGGGGAACAAATAGGGCCAAAGTCACCTTTGCCTCCCGTCTATACAGGGGCTGATAAAAATGAAGTACCAGTCAAATACTGGGGTTGATTTAATCAACTTTGCCCTTTTCATCCAAATTTTCTGACCTTGTATTTCAAAATCAATACTGAAGGCGATGGATGGGCAGAATCGGTAGAGCGTCTGAGAGGTGCTATGTGGCATTTGTGCCGGCTCTTTCTTTACCTTGTAGGTTCAAATCTCGCCGAGGTTAGCTTTGCCTTTCATCCTTAGAGGATCGATAAAATACAGTACCAGTAACGCATTGGGGTCGATTTAATCGATATCCCCATCCTTCCTCCTCCAAAATTGCTGACCTTGTGTCTAAATTAGAAACCCTTATTATCAATAATCAAATACTAACATCATCTGCTCCTCGCCTCCAAACTGTGAAGGTTTACGCCAACGTTCAACATCAGTTTTTATTTGTAGTTATTCGTGTACACGTGTGTGTATATATGTAGGCATGTATGTATATATATATACATATATATATATATATATATATATATATACATACATATATATATATATATAGATAGATATGCCTTTTTTCTCTTTATATTCTACTTTCACTTTCGTAGGGCGTTGTCACCTCTTTTAGAATACTTTATTATAACAGTTCCTTGGAAGGAGGTGTGCCAGCAAAGGTAATAGTGCCCAGGGCTGGGGAAGGCTGGGTTAGTCCGTGAGATTGTTGAGTTAAGCTCACCTTTCATAATCCTGAAAATCCATTTAAATTTAAATAAACGAGATCCATTTTGAGAAAAAAGTTTGAAAGCCACTGCATGTGTGAGATCCTCTGTCTCTGCGTGTGTGTCTTTCTATGCATATATTTCTCTATGTGTGTATCTATTTTTATACCTGTGTGTGTGTGTGTGTGTGTGTGTGTGTGTGTGTGTGTGTGTGTGTGTGTGTGTGTGTGCTGACACATCCGTATAATTTTTAGGTTTATTTATTTATTTATTTCGTCGAATTTTCCTTCGTTTTTTTTTTGTTTTTTTTTCCGTCTTGTTTGTCATTCTTTCTTCCGTTCTCACCCTGGGGGTTGGGGGAGGGGGTGG
>OZ024748.1:54158745-54161245 GCA_964016885.1 Eledone cirrhosa
TACTAAATCCGTGTGTTGTAGTTTATTTATATTATTCAGGCTGACCCAGCAGTCTGTTCTACTGGAGTTTCCCGGGTGCGTGGCAGTGTGAGGAGTCGACCACCCCTCGGGGGAAATTCTGGAGTAAATAGGCTACTAGATAAAACAAAAACACACATACGCACGCACACAGCCACACTCGTATGTATGTATGTGTATGTGTGTATATATATATATATATATATATATATATATATATATATACACACACCCATGTGAGACATTGTACAGTTTGTACAGGATTTGATGTAATTTTTTCCGTATGGACTTAGGCCTTCATGTTGTACATATGTATAGTGATTGTATATATATATATATATATATGTGTGTGTGTGTGTGTGTGTATACATATATATGTATGCGCATTTATGTCTGTGATTTGTAAATCAATGTCTTTACGCTCGCCTATCTGATTGCTTGCGTGTATGTATGTATGTATGTATGTATGTATGTATGTATGTATGTATGTATGTATGTATGTATGTATGTATATGTGTGTGTGTACATGTGTGTGTTCCCTCGTGTTGTGAAGACTTATGGTTTAGTTGTTAGAGTGTTTGGTTCCCAATCGTAAGGTCATGTATTCGATTTCTCAAAGCACACTGTTATTAATCAAGACGATTAATTTCGTTTCATTTTACGTCGTTCTAATCTACACAGTTACCAAATAGGTGTTGAACCTGCAATTCAAATAGTTGCCCTTGTCACACACTATCTCGCTGAATCTCCCTGAGAAATACGTTACGGATAGACATATTTGTAGAATATTTAGCCGCTTGCACTTAAATATCATAAGCTGACTTTTTTTCCCATTGATCACATCATCCAGAGCAATCATCGTCGTAAAAGACGGTGGTTCATCAGACGCACACACACACACACACACACACACACACACACACACGCATGCCTGGCTATCTGCTATGCATGCGTGTCTGCGTACGCCTGACAGCGTAAATGCGAGTTGCTCTTACTTATAGGCATGCAGATTTTTGCATATCTGTGGGTGTGTGTGTGTGTGTGTGTGTGTGTGAATATATATATATATATGTGTGTGTGTGTTTGCGTGGGCGCGGGCGTATGTATGTTTGTATCAGTGTCCTGCACCGCGAAACAAGGTATTTCACGCGTATAGTAATGAGACAAGCACACACACCCCACACACACAGACACGGCAGCCGTATGAAGCAATAGCTGAAACTTCGAAGTAACTGGCACTGGTATAGCAAAATAATTGTGATTGCTCTTCCGGTTATGATGTTGGCATGAAGTTGGCTGTATGCCGTTATCTCCTCATAACAGACATACACATCGACAGACAGACTGATATAGAGATATAGATATAGAGATATAGATAATGTATATATTTAATCTAGAACTAACTGTTGGAACGGCAAGAGCTCACCCGTCGGGACTCGACTCGTACTAATATATATTTGTGTGTACGTATATATATATATATATATATATATATATGTATGTATGTATGTATGTATGTATATATATGTATATATATATGTATGTATGTATTTAATACATAAACACACACACACACACACATATATATATATAACACATATATATATATGTATATATAATGTGCGTGTACGCGTGTCTTAGATCTTTCCGCTCCGTGGTTATCCCCACACCTGTCAACTAATTCCTGCATGTCAGGTCCCTTGGAACGTTAGACGCCAGGTAGTCTGGGACCGTCCCTCCTCCGCTGTTTCTGCAACGGTGTCTATAGCACACATATCTATCTATCTATCTATCTATCTATCTATCTATCTATCTATCCGAGGTGCGTGCGAGACGAAGAAACCGTCGCGCACGCATTCATACACTGCCCGGGCGTCACTGACCTGTGGGGCTATGTGGAACGACTATTGTCGCGGGTGGGACCAATCCAGTTGACCACCGAGTCCATTGTCATGATCAAACCGCCACCCTCCTTCAAAAACGAAGGAGAGGCGGTTTTCCTTTGTGTGATAGCTATGGCGAAAGAGGTTGTATGGTGGACAAGGTTGAAAGGGCTGAGGTCAGACACCTTTCTCTCCGGCCAACAACTGATTCTTTTTTTCAAATACCACTTTGGAAGAAGAATCAGGATGGAGAGAGAGGTGCTGTACCCCAGCAAGTTTTATGAAAGGTGGGTGAAAGTGGCGAGAATGGCCCGAGTGAATGGGCCTTCTCTCTATATCAGCCTGTAGGTTGAGGAAAAGGAGGAGGAGAGGAAAGGAGTACAAGCTCTTCGTACTCCTGGAGATGAGGGTTGCACATTTTTTCGGGGGTCTGTGTTACCCATATAAACTGTCTCCCTCTATTGGGGAAAATCGACTAACTTTTAAATTCCATCTGTGATAACATTTTACACGTTTTTATTGTATGTAAACTTCCCCCTTTGTATTTGTCCCCTTCTTTTGTGCCCCTGTGGCTAATAAAGAAATATATCTATATATAT
>OZ024748.1:54166245-54173745 GCA_964016885.1 Eledone cirrhosa
CGTGGTGCGAAACACGCTTTAAATTCCTGGAAACCATTTATTTCCTTCCGTGTCATTATTATTATTTCCATTATTATTATTATTATTATTATTTATATTTATAAGCAGGGCTTTTTGGGATTGTAGAATCTGTAGTGCAGTTACAACAAATGTCTAGAATATAATGATATCTATCTACCACCCCGGGGGTTATGGCTTCAAAATCCCGTTGGGGAGTTCGACATTGCTTTATATCCTCCGGGGGTCGATAGAAATATATAACAATTAAGAACTAGGATCAATATGATCGATTAATCATCACCACAAAAAAAACCTTTTCATATTTGTACATCATTATTATGTTGTTGTTGTTTTTTAGTGTTGGGGGGGGGGTACCCTTCTTGGAAGCATTATTATTATTACTATTATCACTGTAATGTCTCCTTCACCCGTTGCCCTTGGGGCAAATAATAAAGGATTTTTATTATTATTATTAAACACTGCCACAAAGAGGTGGGTGTGTAGCTTTGGGCTTTCTCCTTACACTAACTTAATAATAAAGTAATAATTTATAACAGAAACAAGACCACACATTTTAGGGGCGGGTGTATCCTACGTTTATATCTACTCCAGTAGTTGATTGGTATTTTATTCTATCGACCCCCAGAAAAAAAAGAGGAAGGAAAAAATCAAACCATATATAATTTAATTCATATTTAATTTTACATTTTCGTCTATGGGTCGATGAAATAAATTCTAGTTAAATATTGGGTTATTAAGTTCACAAATACACAACAAAAAAAAAAATAAAGAAAAAACAGGTATCGAACACTCCCCCAGCCCGGGGCTTTTTTTTTTTTTTTTTCCGATTTTTTAATCCATCCGGGGCGGGGTGGTATTCGATAAATCAAAGTACCTGTAATACACTAGGTCGCTATGACCGACTACACTCCACCCTCACCCCCAACCAAAGTTTGGCCTTGTACCTAATGTTTCATAGAAACCCCTGTTGTTATTTGCGGCCCAGGTAAAGAAAATAATATCCTTTTGAAGCCATCGTTTAAAAAATTCCCTGGATTTATGAAAATGTAAAAAAATTAAATTCTTATTCATTCAAAAGTTAATACCATTTTTTTTTTTCAATATATATATACATATATACATATACACACAAACACATACAGGTCTGTCTCTCGCGTTTTGAGTTCAAATCCCATTGGGGGAATTCGGCATTTTTCTCCCTCTGCCAACCCTTTCATTCACAATTCGATTAAGATAACTATCTGTAATAATGAGTAATGAATTATAATCGTTGATTCATTCATTCGCCGCTGTTATCATTCATTCTGCAACTATTAAAAAAAGGGGAAAGAAAGAAAGAATCATTGCATTGAGCCAAATATAACCCTTTAATATATATATATATATATATAAATATATATATATATATATATATATATATATATATATATATATAAATATATATATATATATATATATATATATATATATATATATATATATAAAGATGCCAGTTATATACTAGTGTAGATTCAATGGAACAGACCCCTAACCATTGCTTCTGTATTAAAAGGTGAACTTGTTTCTAGTCGAAAGAAACTACTATTATTCTAATTTTAATCGCATATTCTTCCAATCCTGTTCGTTAATTTCTAAAACAGTTGACTCTCTCTTCCACATAGATGCTTCTCTCCTCTCTCTCCTTCAATCTATTTATCTACCTTTATATCTATCTCTTTGTAACAGACGTGTGTATAATCCCCCTCCCCCTCCCCACACTCACACACACACTATTTCTTTCTCATTACGTTTGCTCTGCTCAATGTTTTATCTCCCACTTCAACTCTCTCCTCTCTCCAACTTTCATGATTCCATATATATATATATATATATATATGTGTGTGTGTGTGTGTGAGTATGTGTGTGTGTGCAAGTGTGTAAGTATGCGTGTGTGCATGAGAGAGTGAGAGATAGAGGGTGATACTGTGATTTCATTAAGACATACACACACTCAGTAATGTACGGCCAATTTATAATTATATATCAATGCGTGTGTCAGATCAATAATTCTCTTCATACCCATATATATATATATATATGTGTGTGTGTGTGTGTGTGTGTGGAGAGAGAGTGAGAAAGAAAGAAAGAAAGAAACAGGCAAAGAAGGGGGGGGTGCAATCAACACATATACGTACATATTTTTCCTCGCCTCTCGTTTCTTCTTTCCTCTTTACTTCTCCTTAAACTGACTGACACGAGTGATTTTCCAATAGTCGCCCTATCTTCATTATTAAATCTTTGTGTATCTACGTATATACATGTGTGCGTATATACATATATACGCATATCCCACCATCTCTCGCTCTCTCTCTCGCTCGCTCTCTCTCTCTCACTGCGACTCGTTTCATTACTCCGCCTTTACCTTGCTTCATATTTCCCTCCTCCTCTTCCTCCTCCTCCTCCTCCTACCATGACTCCTCCTCTCCCCCCATTAATACTGTTGTATGTGTATATATACATATATATATATGTGTGTAGATGTGTGTTTGTGTGTCTGTATTATGTATAATGGTGGAAATACTGACCGACCGACCAACCGTTCCGCACCTTTCTGTGACTACTACTACTACTACTACTACTCACTTTTAATTTTTCTCCTCTCTCTTTTCGTTATATATCTATGTAATTTGTATGTATATATATAAAAATATATATAGAGAAAAAGTAACAGAGAGAGAGGGGAGGTTGCTTCTTCATCCTCCTACTACTACTGTCGTTTTGTGACTTCCTGCCTCTCTATATTACTCCCTATTAACTTTTCTCCCTCTCTCTTTCTCTTTCCTTCATCTATACTGAAATATAATTAGTACAAATACAGATTCTGGTCTCTCCAACTCTCACCTTTCCCCCCTCCACCCTCTCATTGTATATATAACCATCTCTCTCTTACAATCTACATTGTATCTTTATATCTATCTCTACCATTCCTTCTGAATTCTTCTCGTTAAGAATTCTCTTTCTTTCTATCTATCTATCTATCGAAATCCCTTAAACTATTAACCTCTTTCTCTCTCTCATCCTCTCTGTCTGTCTATCTCGTTTGATATTCTCCCTATTTCTCTCTCTCTCTCTTTTTCTACCCCCCCCCCTCCCCCATGCTTCTAACTTCGGTCGTTGTAACAAGGTTCCTACGGCCGCAACTCCCAGTCGACCCCCCCCCCCCCCTTCCTCGGTTGCTGCCGGCGCCGCCGCCGACACCAGCACGTACTTTTAGAAACGGGGGTGACCGCCGGCGAGCATTTGGTTGGTTAATACATACATATATACATATTAAAAGAAAGGAACAAGATACATATAATCTATAGACAAACAATACACATTCATTACCCCCAGGAATATGCAGTCACCTAACTTTTACCATATGTAAGTGGACACACACACGTTTGTATGTGTATATAAATATATCATTCTATCTATGTGTATGTAGTTTGTTCCTGTGTCGTATATATATATATATATATACACACACACACGCATATATGTACATACACACACACATATATAGGTGTGTGTGTGTGTACGTACGTATACGTGTTTATGTGTATATGTATATATATGTGTGAGTGTTATGTTCAGGTATTGGCTCTTGTTTTTATCGTTGCTGATTTTTTTTTCCTTCGGAATAATTCCTCTAGACCTTTTTTTTTCTCTTCTTTCTTTATTTTCTCCCTCTTCGTCTTATATCATTGTTCTTTTTTCTTTTCTTTCTCTTTCATTCGTTTTTCTTCTTCTTCCATTCTCACTCTCTCTGGTTATTTTGCTGTAAATATGTTTTGCTTTCCCGATAATAATGATAATACAAAACGCACATTCACTCAGTCATAATTGCATACACGCACATGCAGTAATATATATTACATATAGAGATATAGCTAGATCGATGAATAGATAGGATATTACTAACTGAGATCTGAAGACGAGTATATTATCTATCTATCTATCTATCTATCTATCTATCTATCTATCTATCTATCTATCTAATCTTTCGTTTATCTATCAATATTCATTCATCAATCTCCTTGTTTCAATGGGACCTAGTGCCGTGATTTGTTTTTTAGAAATCCGAATCTCCGTTATTTTATTCGTTCTTCATTGGAAACTACAAAACAACTGCCATTATCTCCCTGTCGATAATATATTTACTTATATTGATGAATCCCTTAAATTACACACACACATTTCCAAGACCGTAATTTACCTACAACTAACACCACCACCGCTGCAAGCTACTGCAACTGTGCAACTGTCAGTGTTAATGCAATCACCGCCATCATCATCATCGCTCCAACAAGCAGCATCATCGTCATTATTATTGTTGTTGTTATTATTATTGCTATTAGAACGTTGTCTAAATGCTCTGCGACATTTGTTTCGGTTATTTACGTTCTGGGTTCAAATCACTCCCAGGTCAATTTTGTTTTTCATTCTTCCGGAGTCGATAAAATATAATACCAGTTAAATACTGGGTCGATATAATTGACTGTTCTTCCATCACACACACACATTTCTAGTCTGTTGGCTGCGTATGTCAGAAGCAATTATTATTTAGTCACACCACTTGTCAAGTGACCACTGTCCAATATTTTTTTTATCTATGTAATCATTGTCCGTGAAGGCGTGTGGCGTGACGGTAAAGATGCTGGAGTCATGAGTTCGATCCCCAGACCTGGCGGCGCGTTGTGTCCTTGAGCAAAACACTTTATTTCTTGTCTCTTCAGTCTACTCAGCTGGCAAAAATCAGTTGTATCTGTATATAACTCAAGGGAGCCAAGCCCTGTAACAAACACGTATCGCGTTACACTGAATCTTCCTGAGAACTATGTTAACGGTGCACCACGTGTCTGTCGAATGCTCGGCCACTTTACACGTTAAATTTCAAGAGCAGTTTGTTCCATTGATTGAATCATCTGGAGCACTCGCCGTCGGCAGCTGACGGAGGTCCGTGTAATTCCGTCAGTTGGTAGAAATAGTAGGGGTTTTGGATCGTCGAAAGAGCCGAAGAATATTTGGTTGGTTCCGTTTATTTTCTAATTGTGATTTCTAATAGCAAAAACGGGAGAGTTTGATTGATATGATAATTAAATCCCTCCAGGGATGATGTTTATTAGTGATTGCATATAATTAATTGATTGAATTTGAATCAATTAGAATATTTATTCAACAAATTTTAAACCATTCTGAACCACCACCACCACCACTACCACCACCATACATAATAACCAAGGAACCTCTATCCGGTTCCACGATTTGCTAGAAATAGCAACCACATCTTCAAATCACACTATAACATCTCGGATAAGGCTGAGGCACATATACATTAGATAATGTTATCATACCTACTCCTAAAACAGATGAGATGGTCACGACTGGAATACCTTTAATCAGCATCACCACACGAGCCAGCGAAGGAGCCTCTACATGGTTACTCTACCTGCTAGAGATAGCAGTCAAATATCTCTTCAATCACAGCTTACTGTCTCCAATAAGGCGAGGAGGGCACACACGCATTAGATGTTATCCTATATATATATTCCTGAAACAGGCGGGATGGTCCGGACTAGAGTGCCCTTGATTATAATGTCTACCTGATCAGTTCTGACCTGGGACCACCACCACCATCATCATTATCGTAATCTCATCATTATAAGGTCTACCTGATCAGCTTTGACCTGGGACGAAATATCGTCGCCGCCACCACCATCACCATCACCACCAACACCACCACTATCATAATATCTACCTGATCAGCTCTAACCTGGGACGAAATATCGTCCTCACCGCCACCACCACCATCATCATCACCATCATCATCATCACCACTATCATCGTCATCATCATCATTATGAATGTATATATGTATCGCTTGTTTCGGAATACGTACTTTGTTAAATCACGCTACCACACACACACACACACACACACACACACACACACACACACACACATTGTATAAGACAGTTTGCTTAGCGGCTAGAGTAAAGTTTATTGATTGATTAAATGATTAACTCTTCGATTGATTTTATAGATCGATCGATCGATCAAAATTTTCGTACTCATTGTTGTGGTTGATGCTGCTTGTGTGTGTGTGTGTGTGTGTTTTTTTAAATTGTTATTGTTGTAGTTTAAGTATTTATAAATTTGTGACGTAATAATTATGATAATTAAACAAAAAGTTAATTGCTACGTCGCACCTAAAATGGATTTCCTTGTTATTCTTCAGCCCTAGGCCAGTCTTAACTGAGAAGACCTATGATCAAAGGCATCCCAGCCATGATCAACCTGTCTTTTATGTAGGCAAAGTAATTAAGGTAGGATTCCATTATCCAGATGTGTCCTCACTTTTCGAAAGGACGATTTGGCTGTTATTTTTAGCATGCTGGATGACTACACCGACGGACGCCTGTTAGCTGGAATGATTTCATCGTTTTACTAATTTCAGTTGGACTGCGGCCATTCTGGAGCCAGTATATATATATATATATATATATATATATATATATATATTCAAGTCTGGTATTTATTTTATCGTTTTACATTTTGTGTTTTGTCGAACCTTTAAGTTACGAAACATAAACACAGTCACTGACGTAAACATTAACACACACACGTATGTATAAACATACATACAACGGGCTTCTGCGTCTGCCATATTCCACACTCAAGGCATTGGTCAACCCAAGACTATAGTAAAGGACACTCATTATCCAAGGTGCTGCATAGCGGGACTGAACCCACAACCACGTGGTTTTGATTTTAACTCCTTAACCATTCAACCATCCTTAAAACTATGTTATTATTATTATTAGACACCAAGCTTTGCAGCATAGTTATGGCCCTTTACGTTCTGAGTTCAAATCCTGCCGAGGTTAGCTTTGCCTTTCATCCTTACGGGGTCGATAAAATGAAGTACCAGTAATGCACTGGGATAATTGCTGGCCTTCTGCCAAAAGTAGGAACAATTATTATTATTATTGTGGATTGGCAGTATTGGTAGAGGGTCGGGCGCCATGCTTTGAAGCATAGAGTTACCTCCCTTTATGATCTGAGTTCAAATCCCGCCGAGGTTAACTTTGCCTTTCATCCTTACAGGGTCGATAAAATAAAGTACCAGTAATACACTGGGTAATTGCTGGCCTTGTGCCAAACGTAGAAACAATTATTATTATTATTTGAAAGCCGAGGTTGACTTTGCCTTTCATCCTTACGGGGTCGATAAAATAAAGTACCAGTAATACACTGAGTAATTGCTGGCCTTGTGCCTAAAGTAGAAACAATTATTATTTGTCACTGAGATGTACCATAGTGAGACTTCCTCTTTTACTCTCTTTCTCTCTCATCTGGAAAACATTGGCTGTGTTGTGTTGAGACCAGGAGACAGATGGACTCCGCCAAGTTTACAATGTCACCAGAGCGCCTCTACAACTCCATCCGGAGTTACGG
>OZ024748.1:54181245-54186245 GCA_964016885.1 Eledone cirrhosa
AAACTAATTGGCGATAGGTAGATCGAGTGAGTTAATGTGTGTATAATATATATAAAAAAATTAAGCTGTGAAGTAATTGTAAACGAAAGAATAACGGAATAAACGAACGGAGCGCTAAAAAAATAAAGAAATAGCACCGATAGATAGATGGAGATGGGGAGAGAGAAAGATATATAAAGAATAAGTGAGCGAAGAAGGAAGCCAGTGAGAAGAGGAATGAAAGAAGAGATAGATGGAGCAGAGTAAAAACAAAGCGCGTGAGTAGAGCGAGAGAAATTAGTGAAAGACAGAAGCGAGAAGGATGGATAGAAACGATGAGAGAGGGAGAGAGAGAGATATATAAGGTAGAGTGAGAGGTGAAGGAGGAGGAACAGGTAGAGAAAGTGTGTGTTTGTGTTAGGATGCATGAGTATGAAAGAGTTAATGAGAAAGTATATTATATATATACTTATACTCACACACATTTATATATATATATATGTATATAAACATGTGTATGTATGTATCTGTATATAAAGAGAGAGAACGTATATATTCGCATAAGCACACACATAAATATATATATATATGTTTATAAACATGTACGTGTGCATGTGTAAGTATGTATGGTAGATGTAATGAGAAAGCCGTAGAGATAGATAAAAAGGAAAAAAGATGAGAGAAAGAGGAAGGGAGAGAGAGAGAGGAAGAAAGATACAACACAGTTTAGAAAGAAGAGTGAGAGGTTAGATGATTATGAAAGTGTTAATGAGAGATAGCAAAGAAGTTAGAGGAAGAAAAAAAACGATAGACACTGTAAACAGAAGGAGTGAGAGAGGAATTAGGAGTATGAGGGGGAGGGTCAAGAGTGTAAGAAAAAGGACAGTAAGAAAGAAAGAGAGGGAGGGGGAATGTTAAATGTTTTAGCGTGTCTGTGTGTCCGTATGTGGTTATGTTTTGAGACCATGTCTATCACTAAGGGCCCTTGGCGCTGCAGTAGTAGTAGTAGTAGTAGTGTTGTTGCTGTTGTTGTTGTTATTACTGCTGCTGCTGGCTGTGGTGGTAGTGGCAATGGCAATCTTGCTTGATTAGAAAATTATCTAGCACACACCCGCTTCTTGTACATTTTAACTATCAACCACACACACATATATATATATATATATATATATACACACATGCTTACATATACACACACACGGTGGGTCGCAGTGTCTGTGTGTCCGTCCGTGTCTAAGCTGCATGCGTACGTTCGTTTGACGTTGTATGTGCGCGCGTATGTGTACGTGTGTTTATATGTATGAGTGTTTTTACTCTCTCTCGCTGTTTCTTTCTTTTTCTCGTTAGCTCGCTCCTTTCCTCTCTCTCTCTCTTTCTCTCTCTTAATGTCTCAGTTTCTCTCTCTCCTCTGTGTTCTTTTCAAACGTGCCTCTATATGGAAGTAAGTAACGTCGCTTAATTATTCCTCTTTACATATATTTCTCGAATATACATCCCGGATTCTGTATTTTTTATATCTTGTTCTGCTTCTACGGTCTCTGTTCATCTATCTCTTTCTTCCTTTCTCTTCCTCTCTCCCTCTCTCTCTCTCTATATATATATGTATATATATATATATATGCATGTATGTATACATATTTATACATATATGCATGTATATATTTATATCTCTCTACCTTCTCTCTGTCTATTACTACAGGTCTCTCTATGTACACTCGTTACGTCTCTCGTTTCTTTCTCGAATACGTACGAAGCAAAGACGAAAATAAGAGGAGAGAGGGATAGAGATAAAGCGTACGGGTTAATTCTAAAGAATGTTGTGTATGTCTATATATCTTATATATTATACGTATTGTGTGTCAGTGTGGAATATATACATACGTAAATATATAGCTATAGATAGAGAGATATACGCTGGATTAACTAGGAAAGATAGATGCTATGTTACGAAGGAAAGATAATGTTTTATATGAGTGTGTGTAATTTCCTTTCTTTCTATATAATAACTGATATTAGATTAAAAATCTAGCGTAGCTCACGAAACATAGAGAAAGCTACACATACGTTATACCACATCTATCTATCTATTTATCTATCTATCGGTCTATTTATCTATCTATCTGTCGGGCTGTATGTCAATCTTATCAGTCTTTCTTCCTACATATAAACCAGAGGATTTTTTGTCGTTGTTCGGCCACTCCAAACTGTCTGTTGTTGTGCTTACTTCTCTGCTATACATACATGTATGTATATATATATATATATATATCCATGAATATATACATGTGTGTGTATATAATCATCACTCTCCCGTTATAAAGAGACGAGAGGTGAAGAAGAATTGGTGATGGAAGCATCTAGTTTAGTGATAGCGTATTTTAAATTCTAAATATTTCCCCAATTCACCGTCCATAATTAATTATCTTCAGTCCGGCTAGTTGTTATAGTTGTTCTTCTTATATACAGTTGCTACTGGTGGTGATGGAGGTGGTGGCAGTAGTGATGACGTTGATAGTGGTGGTGGCGGTGACAGTATTGGTGATGTTGGTGGTGGTGGTGGTGACAGTATTGTTGATGTTGGTGGTGAAGGTGGTGGCGGTGACAGTATTGTTGATGTTGATGTTGATGGTGAAGGTGGTGGCGGTGACTGTATTGGTGATGTTGGTGGTGGTGGTGGCGGTAGTGTTAGTTCCTTTTCGATGTTGGCGGTGTGGTGGTTGTTGATGTTGTTCTTGTTGCTCTTAGCTGCTGCTGCTGCTACTCTCTCTCTCTCTCATAAAAAAGAACATGCAGTTACACAAACACAGCCGAACGTGTGTAATCGCAAACACAGCCGTACGTGTGTATATACTGTATATATACATACACACACACACACACTTTCTGATTTTCATTTGTCTGTTGCCATTGATTTTGCTTTTTTCCTCTAAAGCTGTTTGTTCAATTGATAGTATTTTCCACAACTGGAACACAGACATTAATATACACTCGCACAAGATAGTATATACATACAAACTATCTATCTATATACATTTATAAATATAAAGGCTTCGTATATACATACTTTGCAGTGTATACAAAACTAAGCTCTCACTCACGAACATATAATTGCTTTCTGGTAATAATAATAATAATAACGATTTCTTTATTCGCCAATAAGTTATTATTATTTCAAATATTATCCTTCTGGGAATAATGTAAAGCATTATTGTTGCTATTTATCCCTCTAAAATTGGCTTACGGGATTGTGTGTGCACGTGTGTATGTATACAAGCTTGTGAATGTATGTATGTTTTGTAAATGTTTATATACATGTGTTCGTGTGCGTACATGAATGTGTTCTAGCTTGTACGCGCGCGCGTGTGTCTGTGTGTGCATGAATGTTGTAAAAGCTTGTCTGTGTGTCGTTGTTATGAGTCGGTGCGTCATTGATAAAGGGACAGATTTATCAATATCGTTATATATATATATATAAATATATATATATATATATATATCAATATATATATATATATTCTTTTATTCGCCCCTGCTTCTCATTGGAGTAGTATTATGGATGGATTTTTCAATCCCGTCCATCAGCAGCAGACTGCTTGTCATATCCAACCAACTGCACTAACAACAACAACAACAACAACAACAATAATGACACACAAATGTACAATGCAGTCGGGTTAGACGATGGCTGGACTTGGAGTAACAACACATTCAAGTGAACACTAACTACTACTACATCCTGGGACGGATTAAACGAGCTGGCATGGGAGACCCCACACATCTTATAGCTGAAAATATTATCGAGTTCCTTGCGTATTATTTATGCTAACAAGAAAGATTAATTTTGGTGGGGCCCTTTCAATGTTATGGGACCTCTGGCTACATCATGTTCTATAGTATTACAATGTATACTATATTGACTACAAACTTAATAAACAACACGGCATGGTCAATTCTTAGGTGGATATTTCATAATCTCTTTCTACCCAGTCCGGCATTTTTACAGATTCAAGAGAGGAAACTTACTCTAATGAAGCATGGATATATATATATATAAGGGGTGTATTCCTGATGATTTCATACAAATGAAACAGTTCTAGTCTTGTAAAAGTCATATATATATATATGTGTGTGTGTGAGTCCCGGGTTCAATCGGGAGTAACCACAGTAAGGAAGGTACTCAATACATTATTAGAGTGTAAACATCATGTTTAATATAGAAATGGCTTCTACAACATGAAGAGAACTGTTTCATTAAAAAAAATGATGATTCCTTTTGAATGAGACAATTCAAGTCCAATAGAAGCCATTTCTATATTAAACATGGTATATATATACACATATACATATATACATACACACATATATACATATATATATATATATTCGGTGTACAAGGATACAATTCGCTTAAACAATATATATATATTCGGTGTATGAGGATGCAATTTCATTCTATCACTCGACATCATATTACTTCCTAGAAACAAGGATGGCTTCGCATTTTCCTCATTATGTTTATATATATATATATATATAATAATAATAATAAACAAGAAAGACGGTTTCATTCGTACATCTATATTTATGAAACTCCGGATGAAAAAAAGCCTTGGAGTGCTTCACCAACTGTTATGACAGTCGGCAGATTTTCAATCAACCAACTTTCTTCAATTGAATGAATATATATATATATATATATATATATATATATATATATGAAAACAGGGAGAAAGAGACGATTATGAGGAAGAAAAAAAAAATATATATATATATATAAGAATGTGTGTGAGTGTAGATATATATGTATGTGTGCGTGTATATGAGTAGATATAGATATATATGTATGTATGTGTGTAGATATACTATACTTTTTATTGGTTATAGTCGGCCTGCAAACCACACTGGGACATTCACATTCTGGTATTTAGCTGATCATATTCGTCTCTACTTATTTATTTCTCGTACACATTTTACCACATATTGTTTGTCGGACCGCTCAGTTAGGGAACACAACGGTTCCA
>OZ024748.1:54193745-54216245 GCA_964016885.1 Eledone cirrhosa
ATCCGAAATGTTAAGACTATATTTATATATATAGTCTTAACATTTCGGATATCTCTCTCTACGCGCTCTCACACAGACATATGTATCATGAAATCTAATGGTTTTGCCGTCGCTAAAGTCTTTCAAAAGATCTGGGTACTGCACAAAAGAACTAATTCTTGCGCTTGCTACTCTCTTGTATTCATGAAATATTGTCCTAGTTGGACATTCCTGTTTTATTAACTTCTTTCTCTTCTAAGACTGAAGGTCTTTCTAGCAACAAAATATTGTCACTGGCTTACAACCTTTCTGCCTTGATATATTCCTACACACACACACACACATATATATATATATATGTGTGTGTGTGTGTGTGCCGTTTCGACAGCTAGATTATATATATCTAGGGAGGAGTGTAACTTGGAGTTACTGCAGGTTCACCCGGGTGAGCACTCGATGTTTAGGTTCACTTCTGTGTCGAGGTGTAGAGCTATACAGAGTGTAATATATTGAAAGGATAACAAGGACGATTGGTTACTCCTTCATTACATTTATTGGTAGGTGACGCGCGTTTCGCCACTGATCAGCTCAAGGTTCGATCTGTATCGATCTTACCCGACTCTATAATCGGCAGCTCGACGGATCCTTTAAAATGCTATAAGAAAAATATATATATATATATATATATATATATATATATATATATATATATATATATATATGCAAAAGTTCTATTTAAAATTGTTGGGATACAACAAGTAAATATTTTTAACACTGATATAAAGCACTCGACAAATTTTTGGAGTAGATATACGATATTAATATATGTATAATGAAATAAATATGGTTTTATAAATATAGTTTCCATTTATTAATATCGTATATATATATATATATATATATAATCGTATTACATTAAGCTAAAATTGTTTCTATTCACACACATACATATATCATCTTTCTCTCTCGGTATATATATATATATATATATATATATATATATATATATATATATAAATGAAAAAGGAAAAGAATGACTTCACTTGTAGTTGGTATTCTATAACAATTTAAGTTTATAATTTTGCTATGTTAATCTATCTATCTATCTCTTTCTATTCTTGTTAATACGCCTTATAACTTCGTTGATGTTGCCTATCCTAGGTGGTCTTTTAGGGCGTTTTAATGATAGGAACCCCAGTCCCTTACCGTTTGTTTCTTTTTTCCCACTTGTGACAGGGGGCGGGGTTTGAACACAGACAGTTAGATCATATATACCGCTAGCCATGGCAACCTATCCGACACTCACGCTAAACAATCCCGTTAATTCACATGTATAAGCTGACAGGTGACTTCATTTATCGACCGCCAAAAGATGAGACATTGAATGGTGATCTCGGCAGCATTTGAGACCAGATGTCAGTCAGCCGTAACAAATCTTACAAGCCATTCGATGTCCTAACGATTATGTCAGTGATTATTGCAACAGTCTTTTATTATATTTTTTTCTATCATACCTATCTATCTATACCAGTAACGCACTGGGTAATTGCTGGCCTTGTGCCTAAAGTAGAAACAATTATATTTTTTTCTATCATGTTCTTTTGTATTCTTATTCTTCTTCTTCGCCCATTTATTCCTGAGAAGGTTGTGGGGGAAAGAGTCTTCAAACACTCCCTCCAGAAGGTCCTGTCAGAAGTAACCGTCTCCAACTGATCCGGCTGGGTCCCCAAGCGTGACCAACCAAGCTCATGGATGTTATCCAACTATCTTGCTCGGGGTTTACCCCTGGGTCTCCTACCTGTTGGTTCTGCCTGTAAAATCTGTCCAGCGATTCTTTCTTCAGACATTCTAACCACATGCCCATCGGAACTGTGATCTCTCAATTCGGAGAAGTGGCGGCTCTAACTGGAGTGACTCTCTCATCTCCTTTGTATTCATGGCTTAAAATCACGCCGAGGAAATTATCTATCATTCATTCACACTAAGGTATCAAATGGTTTCGAAGTAATAAGTAACAATTGAACCGCTTCGAGATTTAATCGATTATTCGCCCTCACACAAATTGACGGCCTTGTGCTTGCTTTAGAAATCCACATTGTTATGTGAAAACAACGCAACCGAGTTGTGTAAATTTTCAAAAATAGACACCTTTGATAACACTTAAGATAACAATTTTATGTATCTCTTCTGTTGTGTACGGCTTACTTCCGCTTACTCTATTGCACACACATCTATTTATGTGTATGTACATACATACATACATACACAAACACATATATAATGTAGAAAGAGACTTTTCACGGTGTTGAACACACAAACCGAAACCGTTTGGCGCCGCATCGGGATCTTACCCGCCCTCTTTATATATATATATATACACACATACACATTATACCTTCAGAATCAGACATATACACGCACACATAATTCATGGCTCTCTATATATTCACATATAATGTATGAAGACATGTATCGAATAATATGTATGTGTAACTGTTTCATGTAATTATGTATGTAGATACACACTAATATATATATATATATACATATATATATATATATGTATATATATATATATGTATATGGTCTTTTTCCCCTCGTCTGTGTCCTGTGTGCACTCTATTTTGAATATATATATATATATATGGGTCATTTGTATATCACATGATATTGTACGTCGATATGATCAGCCGCTCTTTTAATACAAATATAGATATGCACTTACACACATTCATATATGTATGTATGTATATATATATATGTATATATATATGTGATCTTATATTATGCATACTCCAGTCCCACAAACTGTAGAGTGCTTCTTATCCGATATCTGCATTGCTTTATTGTACTACAATAAAACTCACCTCCTACATTATGTATATATATATATATATATATATATATATATATATATATATATGCATACATACACACACACGGGTTTTTTCTAGTAATTTTGAAGTATGGTAGGCACACAGACATATTTAATATGCTTTATATTATAGTATATATAAATATATATTTATGTAAAACAAGTTGACAGGAAATATTGGGACAGTTTCAAATTTAAAATATAGTCGTCCGTACGTAAATTATTATAATAGTATTCGATATCCTGGTATACGGGATATTCGGGGTTTCGATTCCTCGTAAGCGCCTCTGTTCGCGTTTTTTCTTGTCACCCGGTGTACTTTACCCGATTCTCTCTATTATTTGTAATGATCAACTATTATTCCAGTAAATTACGTTGGGACGACTATATTCAAATATATATACATCACACACCTATTTTTACGTACTCTCACACACACGCATATATATCTATATATTTATTTTTATAATTACATATTGCTGTCTCTCTTAACCCCACAATCAGGTATATATATATATATATATATATATATATATATATATATATATAGCCAGTTATTTCTGTATACATACTATTGTGGCTTCACGTTTAGATAGGAGTTTGGGCGACTGAAACTGTGCGGAAACACGGTGTTTTTATGTATATGTGTGTACGTATATAATGTGTGTGCATTTGTTTACGCTATGATCCGTTGACCCTTCTTTGCCTTGTAACATAGCAGTTCGACAAATAGATATCGATAAAACGAATACAAGTCTGGTAAAAAAGCGTATTATGATCGATATAATAAATCACATTTTCTCACTCACTCACTCACACACTCTCTATTTCCTTCCTATCCCTCTATCCCACTCGCTCCTCTCTTAACGTTGTAATGTGTATCTGGAGTTTCCAGACAGGATTACCCTAGCGTCCCTATTCCATTAGTATGTAGGGCCAGATTGGGAGCAGTTGGTCCAATTGGTTTAAGTTTGGCTACTGCCAGTTACCTTTATTGATAGCAAACGTCTTGCAGGTGGGGTTCTAAGTCATGTCGATAGTGAGGAAAGGGGCCCTTTGAGCTGTTGTGTATGACTTATTGAACCTAAAGATCTGCATGGGCACTACTTGCTTTATTGACAGTGATTGTCTTTTGCAGGCATACGTGTGTAACCATCATATATCTATATATATTTTAGGTGTGTATTGTATGTGTATATATATATATATATATAAGAATAAACGTGCTGCGTGGTTGCTAATAGGTTACATATGAATAAAGTTAGTCCTTCACCAGTGATCTTCCAACCATCATTGGTATTTCATCGCTTTAAAGACCATATACCTCCGGTTGGTGCGAGCAACGGCTAAAAAAAGTCGTTGGGACACGTAAATAAAGGGGACATGAGAGTGTAAACAAACAAAGCTGGTGAAGCAACGAAAAGTGAGGAAGAAGGAGTCAAGTCCCAAATTTCCATGAATATAAGTTCGGTGAAATCGTGAACGAGAGAGAATAAAGACCATCAAACCTGGTTGGAATGTGAACCAGGTTTGATGGTCTTTATTCTCTCTCGTTCACGATTTCACCGAACTTATATTCATGGAAATTTGGGACTTGACTCCTTCTTCCTCACTTTTCGTTGCTTCACCAGCTTTGTTTGTTTACACTCTCATGTCCCCTTTATTTACGTGTCCCAACGACTTTTTTTAGCCGTTGCTCGCACCAACCGGAGGTATATGGTTTTTAAAGCGATGAAATACCAATGATGGTTGGAAGATCACTGGTGAAGGAATAACTTTATTCATATATATATATATATGTGTGTGTGTGTGTGTGTGTGTGTATATAACGAATCGGTAGGTGGGTTTGTTATCCAGTCATTTCAATTGGCCACAGAAATACGTATTATGTAATTAGGTAACAATAAAGCAAGTTACTGGAATCTGGCCTTCTCATATTTTCATTGACACACACACACACACACACACACACACACACACACATATATATATATATATATATATTGATGAGATGTTAGTATCTATGACTAAAAAGACCATTATTCAACATTGTATTCCATACTTAAGCAAAGTAGAGTGTGGATATTATCATAGAATATAATGTGTGATGGGTTAAGCTTGACTGATGGGCATCATATCCTATAATATATAAACCATGTTATATATATGTGTGTGTATATCATCCTCCTCTGTTCTTCATGGTGTTTCATTTCCCCACTCTTTCTTTATCTCTCTCTCTCTCTCTATATATATATATATATATTGTTTGTTCCTGTCTGCTGTTAGCCCCTTTCTCCCTATTGCTCCCTTTTAATTCATTATCTTTCCTTATCTTTCTGTATCTTCTATTTTATCCCTCCCTCCCCTCCCAATCCCCTTCCCCTCTCTCTATACATCTTCATCTGCCTGCAATCTCTCTCTGTCTCTCCTTCTACCCTTCACTCTGACCACCCCCTTATGACCATTTCCTTTATCAGATACCCCTCCCCCCTCACACATTTACATCCCCTCTCCATAACTCTGTGCCTTTAACGGCTGTGGTGGAGCAGGGGGTGGGGTGACGAACACCCTCCCATCTCTCATTCTTTACCCACCACCCCTGTTGTGAATATTTTAGGATGGCAGGCTAAGTTCATTAGTTTAAGACAGGTGGGGGGAAGGAGGAAGGGCTGAGAGGAAGAGGTAGATGATACAGAGGAGGTGGTGGTGGTGTAGGAGGAATCTGTTCCTTATGGAGATAATGTGAATTCCAGTTTGTCTCCTCATCTTTCTTGCCCCATTCCCACAGGCTCAAACACACACATATCTATGTATATATAAATATGCATCCATACACCTAGTATCTTACAGAATATATATGTATATATAACCCACAGAAGCATGGAAAATAGCTGTTAAATGGTGGTGATGATGATTGTTAGTGTATGTATATTTATACATGTAATATATATATATATATATATATATATATATATACACACACACACACACATTACATCTAGTGATGATGATAGCTGTGGTAGTAGAGATGATATGGGTAAATGAATCATGTATTGTGTAGCGTTAAAAAAGAGTGAACTAAGGGAAATAACTCAAATGGCATAATTGTATGACTGGTTAACTCCACTAGGTGGTGATATTCAGCGTGATATGTATGCAAAAAATCGTGAATGAAGTGAATCTCACCTCTTGGAGAATAAAACTGAATCGTAGTAGTAATTTTTAGTGTCTCTCAAGAGAAATGGGAGCTATTGGTACATGGTTTAGGAGTTCACTTCTTGCTGTGTGACACCGTTGCTAAGTGTTTTCTAAAGCCTCGCATTGACTGATGCCATGTGAGTATACTTTGATAGATGGTAACTTCAGAAGTCCATTGTATGTGTATATATATATATATATATATATATATAGACAATTTAACGTATTAGTATGCACTCTGTTTTCATTTGGATTGGTATCTTAAGGATACTAACTTAATTAAAAAATCGAGTGAGTGGGAAAACGATCGAATATTTTTCGGTCATATCTGATGACTTTGTTTCAGTATTATATATATATATATATTTATATATTAGGTGATTCAGTAGTTTAGTGATTTACTGAGGAAGGTATTAATACTAACATCTATGCGTTAGCAGAGTGTATATATTAAAAACAAAACAAAGTTTCACATTGAGCTTTTTATTGATTAGGCTCAGTTATGAATGTTTCACAGATGAATCCTGAGCCAGGGACCCATCCCAGTGAAAATTCTGAAATAACTAAAGCAACAACTGTACCGAAATAACACCATAGTGTTGTACACACACACACACACACACACACACATATGTCTAACATAGTTGGTATTAGGAAAGGCATCCAGCTTTAGAAACCAATCCAAAAGACAGATCTGTGCAAGCAAGACGGCTTCTGCAGACCTGACAACCCATCTAACCCATACAAGCATGGAAAAATAGATGTTAAATAATGATAATGTTGATGTTAAATGATGATAATGCCATAATAAAATGCCCCCAATAAAGTGATTGGCATTAAAAAGACATCCAGTTGTAGAAACAATGCTAAAACAGAACATATGAGTAAGGCAGGTTCATCTGGCCTGTTAAATCTCAGAACATGACAACCTGTCTAACCCATGCCAGCATGAGAAACATAGAAAATTGTGCACTGTGATGATTTATATAATTGATGATGATGATGATGATGATGATGTAATGTATAGTGAAGTATATCTTAGCAAGATTGCCCTTTCTTCCATACCAAACAATAAAAGTAAAAGAACCACACATGTATTAAACATGGGTGTGGCAGTGATGATGGAAGTGTGGTTGTGGTGCTGATGGTAGTAGGAGTAGTACTGTTTCATTTCTTTATCTTACTAATATTAATGGTGATGATGATGATGATCATCATCATCATCATAATTATCATCCTTATTGTCATCATATATTTGACAGCTTAGTTGTAACAATTGTGGTGATGTTGTTGTTGGAAATAGACGGATCGGGTTTGGTTGGGTTGGTTACTTAATGAAGGAAAATCCATTCAAAATCAGAGATTTGGGGATTTGAATGGTAAATGGGGTCAATCTCTTCCTTTTTGCAGCCTCCTGCAGTGCCATGTCAACATCATCACCATTATCACCTTTATGTCATCATCTTCGTCATCAATGTCATCATCGTCCTTGCTATTATCATCATTCCTATCGCCATTTTCCTCATCATCTTCCTAATCACACTACTCATCATAATCATCATCATTAACATTATCATAACCACCATTAGTATCATTCAGATTGCAATCTTCCTTCGTTACCTCCATCAACACCATCACCACCACCATTATCTTCATCATCTTAATAATCATCATCATCGCCATCATCGTTAACCCTCTTGATATCATACTGCCTGAAACCAGCTCTGGTTTTAATGGTACAAAACTGTTTGTTTTAAAGTGTTTATATTTATCTAAAAAAACCTTCAATCATAATTTTATGTAAGAACCTTTATTAAGTTACGTTCAAAATACCATCTTATAACAAATTCATGTATATAAACGATGATGATGATGATGATAAATCACTAAATCCACTCAAATGTTGTTATTATTTTCAAAATTGCTTCACAATCATAGTGTCTTTCATGAGAAATATAAGGAAAGAATCATAGGCAGTGTCTTTCATAAGAAATATGGTAAGGAAACAGTTAGAATAACTGTAACCATCATTATTATCATTCAGGGCGGTGGATTGGCAGTATCGGTAGAGGGTCGGATGCCTTGACGTGTAGAGTTACGGCCCTTGCCATTCTGAGTTCAAATCCCGCCGAGGTTAACTTTGCCTTTCATCCTTACGGGGGTCGATAAAATAAAGTACCACTAATACACTGGGTAATTGCTGGCCTTGTGCCAAAAGTAGAAACAATTATTATCATTCAGATTGTATTTATTCTACAATCAACAACATCTTCACATATTTTCACGCTCAGAGATTTCCTGGCTGTAGAGCTGCAATCATAGTTAAGATTATATTACTTTCTTCTCAAATACTAAGTGGTCTTCAGATGGGTCTCTAAGTATCTAAACCAATCTTGGACAACCTGTGGCCCACCTACCACCTGCAGTTCATTTGCCTTTCTGTATGGCACGCCTAACTATAAGATTACCTTGAATTTTTTCAGTAGTGCTGTGTGATGAGCTATACCTCATGCGGCCTGCTGCTTGAAAAAGATTGCTTATACCTGATCTAAACAGTAGGTATATATCTGTGTGTAATTACAATACATTAGAACAATGGATTGCAAAAAATGGTAGAACAAAAATTTATTTTAAGCCTTTCATTGCTATATTTCTAATGAAAAACATTACTTATGATTTTCACATAATTTTGCAAAAAAATCAAATCTTTGGAAAGATTTACTAATATAACTAACTTTCTCATTATGAAATTTGTGTTACGATCATAACTTAACAAAGGTTCTTACATAAAACTATGGTGGAAGGTTTTTAAATAAATATAAAGGTTTAAAAAACAACTCTGTATTAGAAAACCAGAGCTGGTTTTGGGTAGTTTGGGGCTAAGATTTTTGAGGAACTTTGTTTTGCATGCTAGCTAATATTTTTGCAGTCGTCCAGCTATAATTTTCTTGTAATGCACCTCTTTATTTGTGCTTAGGTGCACCATTGGTGTCTGTTTAATCAGTTTGTTCAATATAACCTAATTAAATTGAATAATTTCTTTTTATTAAGTCATGAAGTAACTTTACTTATAGCTGATATGTATGATGGTGACTGATATAGACTCTCTCTGTCTCTCTCTCTCTCTCTCTATATATATATATATATATATATATATATATATATATATATATATATATAATGTATGCGTGTATGTATGTATATGTGTGAATATATATATATGTATATCATCATCATCATCATTGTTTAACATATGTATATATATATATATATATATATATATATATATATATATATATATACACACATATTGATGAATCAGCCAATGAAAATTCACCATAGATGTATTTTGTTTCACCTATTTACACTCATTGCCTTATATCCCTTCCAGAGCTGATAACACATGTAGCAGTAATGCACTGAGAATATATTTCAATTCATTATATACATACCCTCCAGTAATTGGTTTTGCAGTTAATCAAAGCAAATCAATTAGAAAGAAAGCTATACTGAACTCTCTCCCTTCTTTTTTTACTACTTTTTATTTAAAACAATTTTTTTTCCCCCTATTTTTATTTTGATATCCTATTTGTTTGTTTGGTGTCTTTGTTGTATATATTTTTAGTCTTTTTTTTTCTATGTTTAATTATTGGGTCCAAGTTTTTACGAACAATATTTATTTCTCTTAGAAGCAAAAGAAGAAGCTTGGAGCCTTTTGCAGGGCAATGGAGAGTTTATTTTCATTTACCACAAGCTGGGGTGGGGGTGGGGTGGGAAAGAGGAGGGGAGGGCACCTAGCCAAAAGAATCCAGCAGCAGGTAGCCATTATCATCACCATCATCAGTAGCAGTAGCAACAATTCAAAGCTACTAATGTGTTCATTTGTAAAAGCATCACCATCATCATCATCACTATTAACTATTACCAACATAAAACAAAACATCATAAACAACATTATCAGCACTATTTGGTTTGTACTTCATCATCATTATCATCACCATCACCACCACTATCACCATTATCAACTCAACACCATTACCATCATCTATATTATTACAGTTGTTAATACCACTATCATCATCAATACCATCACCATCATCTATACCATTACCATTATCATTACCATTATCAATACCATCATCACCATTACCATCATCTATACTATTTCCATTATCAATATCATCATCATCATTGTTGTTATCATCATCATCACCATCATTGGTTTGTTTGTTGTTTTCTGGTTCCAGTCTGACTTTATGCTAAACACATAAGTCAGATGATGACACTGCAACCACTACCATTGCTACTACTAATACTACAACTACCACCATCAACACCACTACTAATACTACTACTGCCTCCAGCAACACCACAACCACTACCACCAACACTGCCATTGCTACTACTAGTATTACTATCACCACCAACAGCACAACTAATACTACTACCACCAACTCTATCATTGCTACTACTAATACTACTATCACCACCACCACAACAAGTAATATTACCACCAACACTACCATTGCTGCCACTTAAAAAAAAAAATGGCTGGTTTTCTGCTTCAGAAATCTTTATTACCACCACATCCTCCTCTTTCTTATCTCAAAATATATGCCATCTTCATTTCACCCATCTTCACTCTAAAATCTCTTATTTACATTTAACTTTTAATATTTTATTAAGGCATTATATTATAGAAAGGTTAAGGATTGGTTGCTTAGGGGGTTTGGGAGCTGGAAGGGGTATGGGGGCATTAGTTATGAGTAAAGATAGGGTTGATGTAAGGAGGGGTACAATGTATACTTAGGTATCAAATGACACTTTTCCAGTTTTCATTTATTTCTATATTATCTGTCAGTATTTCTGTTTATCTAATCTATATATCTAGAAACACAGTCATGCTTGAGGGACAATGTGGGTGTGTTTGAAAGTGTGTGTGTGTATGCATATGTGCTGTTTTTTTTAGTATATATTTAGTACTTCTTTTGGAAACCCAATTGTAAATTACTTATGCACTTATATACCTACATGGAGCAGTAATATATATATGTATGTGTGTGTGTGTATACATATGTATATATATATTATTAAGGCTAAATAGTGAGTTTTGTTTACTCTGGAGTTTCGCCTGTTTATCAGACAAGAACTAACGTCTCAATAGCAGACACAGTATAAATCAGGAAGATTTTTGTGGTGGGGGAGGGGTTTTAATTAAGAAGGGCTTGAGGTGGGGGTTTAATACTCTACTTTGGTATTGAGTACTCTTTTCTCTCATATATATCCGTCATAGATATATATATGCCTAATTAACATATCTGAAGAGCAGATTGGGCTGGAGTCGGGTCTATAGCATTAATATAGATCCTGGGTCAACCATCTGTAAAACGGTCATAACTATGTATAATCAATAAAGGGCCATACTGTGAAACCTGGCTTTGTTTTGAATATATACACTCTGCACTAGCGTAAAGTGCAGATTTTGGTACCCACCTCAGTAAACCACCAATCTACTGAACCACCTAATATTATATACATATATATATATATATATATATATATACATATATATATGTGGAAGATAGGCGTTAAACGATGGTGATGATGATATATGGGTGTGTAAGTTTGTCAACTCGGTTGTTATCAAGTTATTAGATTTCAATATACTACTGTTACTTAATTTACCAAACACATTAGCATGAATGCACTACAAATGTGAACACTGGAAGGTACCCGAGAATCTAACTAAATTGAAGTTCTTTTATTCAAGCTATATACATATATACACCAATTAAAATCTCAGCCATATATGTTAATTGAAATCACATTATTTTTGGAGCATGAGCAAGATTGATGTTGGAGAGTTTTTTTTCCTTCATTTTCTTGATTAAAACCAAAATTCTTTACCCACACGTTTCTAGTTAATAAGAGAGCATAAAATGTATTTTATTCTCGTATTAGCTTCAGTAAAGATATGAATGTGTGTGTGTATTCATCTTGTGTTACCCTCTGAACTGTTACCCTTTCTGATTTGAAACCCCATCAAATCACCCATGGTTTTACAATACAAAACTGTTTGTATACAGAATGATGTGCTCATGTGTGGAGATGCTACAAAATATCTTATAAACTAGGGTAAAGACCCTTAAAGGCAGAAAACGAAGTTGCCATTGGCCGCTTTATTTTAAAATGTTTATCATCATTATCATAACCATCCTATCATTTTACATCCATTTTGCCATACTTGTATGGATTGGACAAGTCTTTTCTAGCACAGCATCCATCCACTTGTATTTCTTCTTCATCTCCTCTGTGAGCTTCAGCGAGTTAAGATCAGCTCTCACAAACTCCAGCCATGTCTTTCTTGGTCTCCCTCTACAGTACTTCCTTCCACTGGGTTTTTGTGGTACTTCTTCACCTAACAATTATCATCCATATGCATCACATGTTTATATTTATCAAAAATCTTTCCAGCATATTTTTATGTAAGTACATTTGTTAAGTTATGTTCCAAACACCAACCTATGCTTGTTACTTAATCCTTCCAAACTCTCGATTATTTTCAGAATGATTTGCAAATTATAGGTTGTATCTTTTATTAGAAATATGGTAATATAAGAGTTAACCTGTAACTATTTAGAGTTAATATTATCCCTTTTATTACTATTTGAAGAAATTTAATAGAAAGCCTAACTTTTTTTATAAGTAATCAGATGTTTAGATTATTGCTTAACAAAAATATTCTTATATAAAATTATGATGGAAGCTTTATAAGTATGAGCATGTTAATCCACACAGGAACATACTCTATTTCAATCAATTAATGAAGAATTTGGTGGGATTTACTAAATTTACTAATTATTTAATTATTAAGATGGTATTTGTAATATAACTTAACAACAAATTTTTATATAAGATTACTTTGGAAAATTTTAATTTATAAGGAAACCATTTAATGTGGTTGGTTTTGTTCCATAAAACAAAATGCAGTTTTGAGTGTGTTTATCAAAAGACTTAAAGAGAGCAGTTTTGTACCCAAAGAATTAACTGAAGTTCAAACTGCATATAAACAGAAAATTATTGATTTCACCTGCCTGAGAGTGCTAGAATGGGCTATGGACATGGCCAGCCTTTCTACGACTAAATAGTGATAATGGTCTCTGACTGATACACAAACATACAAGCAATGAGCATATCTGAATTGATTTTTCTCAGGCTGATTTTGGTAAAACAGTTAAGTGCTTTTATTCTTTTACTAGTTTTAATCATTAGACTGCAGCCATACTTGAGCGCTGCCTTGATTTAGTCCATCATATTGTCCCACACTACTTTTTTTTTTTAAATTAAGTGTATATTTTATTGGTTTATTTTTTTGTCAAACCATTAAGCTATGAGACATACATAAAGACAGACACAAATATAAAATCTCTCTCTCTCTGCATACACACATACATATCGCCATTGTTTAATTGTTTTCCCTGCAAGGGTTGGACATTATTTATAATTATGGGTGGATTTACAATGGATATTGGGAGGTGACCATATTTAAAAAAGGTACTCAATACATTGGTAGATTATAAGCATCTTTATTTTATATAGGAATGACTTCTACAGGACTAAAACTGTTTATATTTATATGAAATCATCAGGAATGTCCTATATATAAACAAAACATCTCTGTTTTTGTCTTGTTTATACTTGAACCACTGACACACAGACACACACACACACACACACACATATATATAGATATATATTTATATATTCAAGAGAATTCTGCAGTTTCTGTCTATCAAATTCAATACATACAAGTCATTAACCAACCTGAGGCTATAGTTGAAGACACATGCCCAAGCCCAAGAGCCCACACAGTGGGTTGTAACCACGTGGTTGTAAAGTGAACTCTTTAACCACACAACCATGTCAGTGCCTATATGTATGTGTGTGTGTGAGAGTATGTTTGTATGAGATGAGGAAGGCTTTACATATATCATCACAAACATATCAGTCTGGCCCTGAACATGGTTTATAGGATGTAAATTGTTTACACAGGAGACTAGTCACATTCAGCCCAACATGGATTACAAAGCAGTTAGCAACAATTCAAAATAAAAGAAAGTACCCTAGAGAGATGTTGTGGTTAGCTATTTGTTTCTCTCACTTCAAAAGTAATTTTGTTTCTCTTTTGTATTTTGTTATTTTAATGACGTAATAACTATTTACAGAATGTATTGAAAGAAATTAAATCTAATTTCGGATGTTTTTCTTCTTTCTATGCATCTATTAATGTTCCAAATGCCAGCTTGATAATGAGAAAGTTAGTTATATTACAAAATCCCTCCAAATTCTTGATTGCTAAAAAAAATTAATTGAAAATCATAGGCCGTGTCTTCTTTCATTAGAAATATGGTAAGGAAACTGTTAAATAATGATGATTATACATACACACACACACATATATATATATGTATATATGTCAAAGGTAAACAGAAATAACAAAACAACACAGTACAATGAAGAAATATATTAGTTTACTGCTTGAAATAATAGGAAAAGAGTATATAAATGTATGTCACTCTTTTTCTGCCATTGTTTTACTTTAGATATATATTATTGTTAAATTTTTACAATTTTGTGTAGGAATAGAGAATTCTTTGTGTTATTTTCGTATTTCATCTCTATTTTGTGGTTTTGGAAGTTAGTTGTAGCTTTTGAGCAGTAAATCTCCTGATCTTGGCAGAATATATATCAAGAATTCCTTCATATATATTATTTGACATATATAGATTCCTTGCTACTCTTTTCATGATCATATCTCTACCAAGCCATACCTCTCCCAGCAACCTCACTCAATCTCATTATCTATCTCTATAATTAAAACCATTCTAGTTCTCATCTTCGAACATTCATTATGTGGAGACACACACACGCACAAAAGAATATATAATATACATTCATGCATATATATATATATATTTATATATATCTGTGTGTGTGTATGTATATATATGTATACATTTGAAAGTCTATATGTCAATAAGCCTATTAATCTTTCTATCATGAACACACACACACACACACACACACACATACACATATATATATATATATAAATAATTGTTTCTACTTTAGGCACAAGGCCAGCAATTATCCCAGTGCATTACTGGTACTTTATTTTATCGACCCCGTAAGGATGAAAGTCAAAGTCAACCTCGGCGGGATTTGAACTCAGATCGTAAAGGGACGTAACTATGCTGGAAAGCATGGCGTCCGACCCTCTACCGATACTGCCAAATACTAGAGTGCCACCTTAAGGAGTCTTAGTGAATCATATCAGCCCCAATTCTTATTTTAACAAGCTCTATTTGTCGAACCACTCTTACAGGATATAAAATCATACAACATATACATAAACACACACAGACATACACTTATACAAACATCAACATATATATGTACATATATGTTTGTATGAATATGAATATATATATGTATATATATATATGCACACACACACATTATATTCCTGCAACAGGCTTATATATATATTTCATTTTTCTCCAAGATTAATTAAAATAATGTTATTTGAAAAGACATAGTATAAACCATGAAAATCCACTGGCAAAGATTGATATTGCTGGTTCTTTAGTTACCATTTCTGTAATTAATTTTGTAATGTATATTTCTCTCTCTCTCTCTCTCTCTCTCTCTCTCTCTCTCTCTCTCTCTCTCTCATATATATAAATGCATTCATGAAATCAATATATATTTGTATATAAACTGAAGTGACATATATTTATATATATATATATATATATGTGTGTGTGTATGTATAAATATATATAATCGTGTGTGAATAGATAGATAGAATGATAGATATACAAAATCCATTTACCTCAGACACATGTGCTTTAATTACATTCCACTCATCCAGCAAGAAATGAAACTTGTCCACATTTTCTTGATAAATATAAACATAAAGACAATTTCATTGTTTTACTTACTTGACAAAAATGAGATTTATTAATTCTGAAACACAAATATATTACATATGAATATATTACAAATGAATATATACATACACACACACACACACATATATATATATATATATATATATATATATGTTTATATACAATACACATTTGGTATATACTTTCATATACACCATAAAAAGAAACACATACACACACATATATATATATATATATATATATCCTTACACACTCACACACAAAGAAATATCATCATTGTTTTTACCTCAACTGGCAGGGATTGGTTGGGATGTTTTGAGGCAAGGTTTAACCACCAAATACCCTCCCTGCCAACCCTTTCTTGTGACATGCTGGGATATGGTGATATCTGTTCTAAAAACCAATATACATGCTGCATATTCACACACTCATCATCATCATCATTATTTAACATCCATTTTCCATGCTAGCAGGTGTATATAAACCAATGTTACAGCAACTCCCCTGTATTAAGAAAGGGTTGTAGTTTGCTGTAACATGTAACTCTATAACAAAACTGTACTTCTCTGTTGTAAATTGAGATGCATTTCTATCAAATTATTTTGGTACATTTGATAGTCCCTTGTTTCTTTAGTGTGACAGCAAACAAATACATTAAGCTCATTATTATAAGCAAACAATTAATGTTGAAATAAATCTTCCCAGAATTACAAGAAATATTCCATGTGTAAAAGAATTATGAAGAATTCAATGAATAAGTAAAAATGAAGTGGTCATGACCTGAGTATATATATATATGTAGAGATATATATAGATATATACATTCACACACATATGTGTGTGTGTATAATTATATTTGTATATAAACGTTTATATTTATAAATATCTGTATATATGTAATTATACACACATGCACACATATGTACATGTATATATCTATGTGGGTGTATATACTTTAAACATCGAAGCTTGTTAATGTCTATATGTCCGGGTATAAATCATAGATGAAATCATAGCTATAACTACATTGTGGCTTTTAAACACATATTCCACAACACAAATACACATATATACACACACATTAAACACACACACTTATAGTCTTTCAAATATATATACTACAACATCCAAACACACATATGGAATCATAAATATAAGTATACTGGCTTTCATATATATATGTATATGCCCCAACACATATACACATATACACTTATTCTCACATGCACTCATGCACAAAAACATACACTTATACACTTATACACTCATACACATGCACACTTACACACTTACTCACACATATGCACACATAAACTTATACAAACACATGTACACACACACATACTCATACACACAGACACACACACACAAATACATTCAGACATGTAATCATAAATATATATTTGTTTCGTGCTTCTATGGATAAAAATGGCAGCTCCTGTAGGAAAAACACAACCACCATCACCACCAACACCGCCATCACCATCACCACCGCCACCAACAATAACTGCAACACCACCACAACAACAACTGCAACAACAGGTGTTGGTACAGTCATTGTTCTTTTACTGCATTGATTTAACTTATTGTAGCACTGTCTGTATATACGATGCTAACTGCAGTAAACGGTAGATGAATATTTCACTCTAATTTACTATATACCACATTTATGCATATTTGCATATATGCATACATATAGCAGCCTATATTTTATCTTAATAGCTTATTGATATTAACATTTGTGTGTGTATATACATATATATACATACAAGTACATACATACATATGCATATCATCATCCCCGTTTTACGTCCGTTCTTCCACGCTAGCATGGGTGCTTGTATATATAGAAATTTCTGTTTATTTATATACATGTAAATGTATATGTATGCATGTGTATGTATTCATATATATATACACACACACACATTTGTGTATATTTATATATATGTACACACACACACACACATATAACTTAATAATTAGTTTATATTTGTACATACATACACACGCACACACACATATATATATATATATGTAAAAGGTAAACAGAAATAACAACACAATCAGTACAGTATATGGAAGGTATATATTAGGTTAATCCTTGTTTCCTAGCTAGCCATTCCCTATTCCTTTTATTACATTTCCATATATGTATACATATATTATTCATAGATATGGAATACATCATCAACATCAACATCATTATATTGTATGTTTTACCAGGCTAGCATGGGTTGGACTGTGTTAATTACTGTTCCTACCATGCATTTCACACAGCAACAGAACATAACTGGATAGCTGTTTTGTTGTGTATGTCTTATATAGAAGATTGAGTATGCCCTGGTGTTGAACCATAACTAGAAGATGGTGTCCCATGATACTACCTCTTGCCTATATACTACTGTAAGCAAGTTTGTGTGTAATTGTGTGTAGGGTTTGCAGATATATCCTTAATTTAACATCACAAAAATAACCAGCTTGTGAAGGGAAATGTCCCATGCTGAAGGGTTTAAGGTCTCTCTCTCTCTATATATATATATATATCTCCCCCTCTCTCTCCTCACTACATTATTTCTTATTCAGAGTTACTGCCCTCTTGAACAGGTAGCCCCTGATGTGATGTGAATTCCACTTCTCGCTTGGATGTTCAATTATTATGGGGGGTGGGGACACAGTTATGGGTCCATGCCAGGAAGGTTTTCTTACCACCCAGTGTCCATATAATCTTCTAAACATGTTCATATACATCAGCCGTAGAAAACTTGCCTGACAGTCCTATACGAGCAAGACATGGTCACCCGACCATTCTTGCCTCAAGTAGGACAACTCCCGTCTAAACCCATGCTAGCGAGGAAGATAGACGTTAAACGATGATGATGATGATGATGATGTGTGATGTGTAGATGTATCTTAGAGCTGCTGCCATGATAAAACACACTCTGTACACTCTGTAAAGTGACTAGTATTAGGTAGGACCTCCATCAAGGGCATGACAATTTCCCTGCTGTTGGTAAAGCAATTAAATGCACCTAGTACACTCTGTAAAGTAGTTGGTGCTAGGAAGGGCACCCAGCTATCCAGCTAGAGAAAACTTGCCAAATACAGGGTTGAGATTATTGTTCAGTTGTGTTAAGGGCACAACAACCTCCCTGCTGCTGTAGCAATAAAATACACCCAGAACACTCTATAAAGTATAGGAACATATATAAACAAGATGTCCCCCACCTCACCTCTTGGCCCAGGTGTGAGGGCAGTAGCCTCTGATTGAGTACTAACCTGGTCTGTGATGACCCATCAAACCTATGCAACCATGAAAAGAAATAGATTATTAAATGATGACTGTGTTGATGATGATTGTGGTGGATGCTACAGTTGGATGCTCTTCCTACAACTTAATCCTTTACACTCCTGCAAGCATGTGCGTGTGTGTGTGTGTGTTTGCCCATATATGTGTATGTGTGTGCATGGGTATATGGTTTGGAAATATATCTTTATTTTGTTATAGCAAAAATTAGTGCAAGGTGATGATAATCTAGTATGTATGATGATGATGATGGTGATCTAGTATGTATGATGATGATGATGAGAATCTAGTATATATGTAATGATGTAATGATAATGCAAATGTAAATACTGATGACTTCAGTGATAGCGACTGAAGATAACATCATCACCGCTGTCGCCATCATCACCATATTATCATCCTCATCATCATCATTATCATTATCAGCATCACAAACACCATCAAGATCGTCCTCGTCATGGTTATACTCATCCTTATCATCACCATCGACATCGACATCGTAATCATCATCATCATCAGCAACAACAACAGCAGCTTCAACATCATCGTCATCTTGATCATATTTATCCTTATCGTTATCAACATCATCATCATCATCTTCATTACCCCCATCAACTCATCAATCATTGCTGCCACCACTACTAATACCACTACTTTTGCTATTACTACTACTACTACTACCATAAACACCATTACTACTACTACCACTAATACTACTACTACCACTACTACTACCACCTCCATCATTAATATTCTTACTACTACCACCAACAACACCACTCCTATCACCACCATTACCACTACTACCATCACCACCATTATCACTACTACCCGCACCACCATTATTACAATTACCACCACCAATACCACTACCATCACCACCATTATTACAATTACCATTACCACCACCAACACCACTACCATTACCACTACCAACACCACTACCATCACCACCATTATTACAATTACCATCACCACCACCACTGCCTTCACCACCATTACCACCACCAATACCACTACCATCACCACCATTATTACAATTACCACCACCATCACCACTGCCTTCACCACCATTACCACCACCAACACCACCATTATTACAATTACCATCACCACCACCACTGCCTTCACCACCATTATTATAATTACCATCACCACCACCAACAACACCACCATTACCACTACTACCATCACCAACACCACTACCACCACCACCATTACTACCACTACCACCACCAACACCACTATCACTACCACTGCTACCATCACCACCACCAACAACACCATTACTACCACCAACACCACTAACACCACCATTACTACCACCACCACTATCACCACCACCATTACTACCACTATCACTACCACCATTATTACTACCACTACTACTATTATCACCATCTTCTCTACTGACTGACTGCTGTGATTATAATGAATGCTGCTGCTATCTCTATCAGCACCATTCCATGATAACAGGTTAAACATCCATGTATATTCATTTAATACATAGACATTTACACTGTCCTAGAAGTAGTGCAGTGTTTATACATGTTATATATTGGAAAGGAGGACTAACTTCTGGGACACTTGCTATGTATGTTTCTATGTGCATATTCTTATATACATTTGCTGGATTCAGTCATTAGATTGCAGCCATGCTGGAGCATCACCTTGCTATAGTTGATCATACCAACTCCAGTACTTTTTTTTTTCAAGTGTGGTACTCATTTCATTGCTATTATTATTATTATTATTATTATTAGTTGTCAAATGGTTTATTTACGGGATATAAACATAGACTCACACACAGACACAAACATAGACTCACACACAGACACAAACATAGACTCACACACAGACCCAAACATAGACTCACACACAGACCCAAACATAGACTCACACACAGACACAAACATAGACTCACACACAGACACATACACATGTATAGATATGGCACATTTTTGTTACCATATTTCCAGTGAAAAACATTACTTATAATTTTTAAATAATCAGGAATTTAAAGTGATTTACTGATATAAATAACTTTCTCATTATTAAGCTGGTGTTTGGAACATGACTTAATGAAGGTTCTTACATAAAATGATTATGAAATGTTTTAAGATAAATATAAACGCTTCAAAATAAACAGTCTTACGGTTTTGTACCATAAAACTGGTAGCTGGTTTCAGGCGGTTTTGGCATTAAAAGAGTTACAAGAAATATGAACAGAAGAAGAAGTGAGGGAAGAATTGCGGGGAAGGAAGGAGGGGGAATGTGTGTGTGTCTTTATTTTCACAGCATATTTATTTTCTAAATAGAAAAGTGGCAGTGACTTCGAAGTTTCAGCTTGATCGCTTCACTGCACGTATTTACATTTTGTTTATATTTCCCCAACCCCCAATCAATTCTAGGGGGCCATCCTTGTTGACTAATGGCATTTGTTTTGTCCCATTGACCACCACCAACCATAGTTGTATAATACACACACTGCTGATGATAGTTTCTCCCAAACTGTCCAGATTGGTGATAGTTTTATGATATGGACCACTGTCCCCTCTGAACACAGCTCAACACTGCTGATAGGTTTATCATACAGATGATCACTGATGCCAGCTTCCTATATTAACCATTAGACTAAGGTTTTATTGTATTGAGTATTGGCGATAATTACATTATACTGGTCACTGCTGGTAGTTTTATTACCTTGACCACTAGTGGTACATTTATTCTACTACTACTGCTGATAGCTTTATGATATCAACCACTGGGGATAGTTTTGACCATTGCAAACTGTTTTATTATACTGGACTACTCTAGGGGTTTTAATTATACTGGCCATTGAGAATAATTTTATGACACTGACCACTGGTGCTGTTTTTTTTATTAGAGTGACCACTGGTGGAGTTTTACATACTGACCATGGATATTAGTTTAATTACATTGAGCAATGATGAAAGTTTGATCAGTCTTCTCACTAGTAACAATGACCACTACAGGCTGAAGACAGTTTGAATTTGATGTATTAGTAATATATATATATATATATATATATATATATATATATATATATATATATATGTATATATATATATGTATACTTTATTATGGCTAAGTGACAAGTCTTGCTACTGTGGAGTTTAATCTGTACAGGCACAGGATCATCCTAT
>OZ024748.1:54221245-54228745 GCA_964016885.1 Eledone cirrhosa
AGTATTTGTAAAAGTGTGTAAATATATATATATATATATATATATATATATATAGTGTGTGTGTAAATATATAAATATATCTATGTGTCTCAGTCTGTTTATTAATAGATATGTATGTATACAGTTGTATGCTTGTATGTGTTTGATTATTTGAACGAGATGGGAATAAATATTTATGTGTGTGTATATATGTGCATACAAAACGTGTGTTCATGTGTGTATGTATATATGTATGTGTAAGTGAAATTTTATCTCATATTTTACTTCAGGCTCATATTTTATTCCCACGTTTAGCCAAGTATATATACACCCCATTGTTAGCTATGTGGCTATATATATAAATATATATATATATAGATCATATTCGCCTGTAGTTCAGTATATAAACCTACATATGTGTATGTATGTATGTATATATATATATATATATATATATTTATTATATATATATATATATATATATATATATATATATATATATATATATATATAGTGTTTGTTTTTCTGTTTATATGTACAAGTATGTGTATGGTGAAATGAATATATGCACACGGGCATATGTATATATGACTATGTATATATACATATATATATGTATATAGATGTATATAGATATATGTAGATATATATGTATATATATGTGTGTGATTGTATATATATGCATATATATATATAGATATAGATATACACATTTACATACATACATTTTTTCCCTGTTTTCGGTTGTTATGTCTTGTAATGAACAGTACAATGCCAGACCGTTTCTCCAGAGATTAATTAATAGCTAGTGAAGAATGTTTCAAATTCTATTCTGATCAACAAAATGTGCACTTATCTATAGAAGCTTGCAGAAAAGCGTATCATTCCATCCTTTAATCATGGTAGTTCATCTTCAGAGCCATCAAACAATAACAGTTCACAGATTATTCATTCTAGAGAAAATAAAATGAAATAAAATAAAATATAAAATGAAATGAAAGAATAAATGTGATAAAGAAAACAACAACATCATCGGAAGAAGGAAAAAAAAGAGAAAACATCTACTTTTAAAAAAATAGATATAAAGAATGAAAAGAATAAATAAGAGGGGGGGGGGGGGTGAAGACCAGCAAAAGAAAAAGAATTTTCTGGAGTTTAATATAAAGAATATATAAAAAGCAAAGTTGGAAAATAAAATACTTGACTCGATAAAAAATGAGGATTCTGCTTCTGTTGCTGCTGCTGCTGCTGCTACTACTACTACTACTACTAATAATAATAATAATAATACCACCACCACCACGACTACTACCACCACCACCAACACTACTACTACTACTACTACTATTACTACTACTACTACTAGACATTATTAATAGAAGCAGCTTCTAAATTAGGCACAAGGCCAGCAATTGTGTACAATTACTTAACACCTTCGTTACCATATTTCTAATGAAAGGCACTCACTGCCTCTGTTTTACTAATATTTTTTAAACTACTCAAGATTTTAGAGTGACTTACTAATATAACTATGGCTGCAAATTGTCAGAGTTGTTAGGGCATCAGATTGAAAATGGTTCAGTATTGTTTATGACTGAATACACTGTGAGTTCAAATCCCGCATAGGGAAAATTTGTCTTTTCATACATACAAGGCTGATAAATGAAATACCAACCCAGAAATGGGGCCCAATAGGGCTTATATATCTCTTTCTTTGGAAGAAATTAGCTATATATTAATACTTAACACCCTGTAATGATTTAGCAGAATATATCTAAAAAAATGTCTTTGTTAATTCCAATGCTTGCTTATGCTATCTTTACTGATGGACAGATGATTGGAAAAATTTACAGTATTAAACTAAAATAAAGATTTCAATTTTTAATGTGTGAGCTACTTGTGGAACAGCCCACCTCATAAGATGCCATGGCCACTCTGACCACTAATGCAAGTGTCTTTTCCATTCTACAGGAGCATACTCAGAGCAGGCTCCTTCACACTGACAATGCTTGCCCCTTCCATCCACCTTTTCAACAGATTGGCTGGAAGACACCACTCCATCTCCTCCCAGCCAGTTAGTTGCACCATGTAATGTCTTAATAATGGCAATAATAAAACAACAACAATAATAATAGAATAAAAATGAAATATAAGAGATGGCTTAGGCTTCAACAGGATAATAACAAAAGTATTTAGAAAAAAAATGTGGCCTTTTGGTAATTCATTATCTTCTTTCTTATTTCTCATCATTATTGTTGTTGTTGTCATTGTTGTCCTCATTCTTGATGTTATTGAAGCAGATGATGAAGATGATAATGATGGTGATAATGATGATGATGATAATGATGAAGATGATGATGGTGATGGTGATGGTGATGATGATGATAATGAATGTGATAGTGGTGATGATGATAATGATGATGATAGTGGAGTGGGGTGGTTGGGTCAGGGTAATGTTTTCCTTTGTTTGTTTTAGAGGTGGGAAACTGACCTTTACAAAAAGGTCACATGTTAAGTTAACTCCCCCTTCTTCTCCTCCTCTGCTAATCTCAACCCATCCTGCTCCCCTCCCTCAACTTCACCATTGCTTTTGTATGGAATGGAATGGAATGAAATGGTATGGAATGGTATAGAATGGTAGTGCCCAAGTCCATTCCAATCACATTCCCATTTTCTTTGGCTTTGCTTTGCCCTTTTTCTTTTTTGTCTTTCTAGTGTTGTCATTATTGTTGTTGGTGCTGCTCTCTTTGTTGTCAGCATGAGTGTGTGTGGTGTGTAGTGTGGTGTGGTGAGTAATGTGGTATGGTGTTGTGTGTGTATGGTGTGTGTGTGTAGATGTAGACATTTTTTAGTTGGTGGAATATGTAATAAATATATGGTGTGTGATGTTATGTGATGTTAATTGCACTAGTTTGATAAAGCTATGGATGAGAGAGAGAGAGACAGACAGACATATAGACAGTCTAACTGATATGGAGATAAAGGGAGAGGGAGAAAATGTGTGTATCTGTGTAGGAGAAAGTGAAAAAAGAGATTAGATTTGATGAATAGAAATATCTTGTGGTGTGATACCAAAGTAGTATACATCTTTCTACTGAGAGGCAGATTGGATAGACACAAAAAAAGACACTATATATATATATATATTTATTAAAATAACAGATTAAAGTTTAAACAAAGAATCATTGGTTTCACCCTTAACAGGATCTTCTGCTTAAACTTTAATCTGTTATTTTAATAAATATTTGCTCTACAGTTCTTATATATTTGATATATATTTATCCTTATTGAGCCCTCTTTGGATTTAGTCTTCAAATTTATTATTATTACTATATATATATATATATATATATATATATATATATATATATATGTGTGTGTGTGTGTGTGTGTGTGTGTGTCTGTGTATGTATAGCCTGCCAAACAAAGGATCAGGAGGGTTCTTCATCTGTGTCAAAACTTCCCTAGTACTGAAATCTACTCAGAAGAGTACAGGGAACATATGTAAATGAGATGTGGTTCCCCCCCCCCCCCCCCCCCCCCACCCTATCAAAGAGGTCAGTAGCTTCACTGGAGCACTGATTGGTCTGTGACAACATGTTCAACCCTTGCTACCAGAGAAAACAAATAGTAAACGACGATGATGATGATGATGATACACATACAACATGTGTTCCATATGTAAAGCATCATTTATATTTTCATATTTCAAAACCTGATAATAAACATAAAACACCTGTATAACCTGATATAGTTTACACTGATCCAGGTAGTATATAAAGGATTTCAGAAGTTAAAAGCCTCTTCTTTGTATAAAGATGTGATACAGTTACATACACACATGCCAATACTTATACATAGAGATAATTAGGAAAGTGGATGTTAAATGATGATATATATATATATATATATATATATAAGTGTATATATATACACATACTTATAGACTTATATGCATATATACTTATATACACATTGAAACACCTACATCCACACACACAAACACACCTATATACATACATACATACATGCCTATATATATGTTTGCACATACACTCACACGTAGATATTCCCGACCCTGTCTTCCACCAATGCTGCACCAATATTTACACACCCTCAATCCCCCCCCCCCCCCTCTTCCATTCTCCCTTCCTCTGTCATCTAGTCTCTACCCCCTCCACCATTTTCCCATCTTCCCCTATTCATAGTCCAAACTTTAATGCACAATTGATGAAGTCTTCAAGAAGTGACACCTCTGACCTTTTGAACTTTCCTATGATGTTTTTCAGCTTGTGGATCTCCACAACCATGATGTATCTTGTTCAACTAGATTAGATTAGCTGAGTGAATTCATTAGATGCAATCCACAATAGCCATTCTTTTCCTCCACTTTTGCTCCCTATTGCCACCACCTCTGTCACTATCTCCACCACACCACTGTCATAACCACTTCCACCATCATCATCTCCCCCCCCCCCCCCCGTCATAACCACCACTTCCATCACCACAACTACCAACACGATCAACACCATTATCATCACAACCACCATTTCTACCACCTTCAATACTGCCATAACTACCTCCACCAGCACCACCAACATGATCAATGCCATTACCATTACAACCACCACTTATACCATCTTCAATTCTGTCAAAACAACCTCTTCTACCATCTCTACCACTAGTGCCACTAGCACCACCACCACCACCTCTGCAACTACCACAAACATCCCTACACCGTCACTACATCTACCATTACAGCCCACCATTACAACCACAACCCTCACCACCTCCACCATAACAACTCCCTCTACCATCACCACCACCACAACAATTACAACCTACCATTCTCAAGTTCCAATACCACTCCCATCTTCTATTCATTTAACTAATTTCTCTTATTCAGTTGCATAGCTTTTATTTTCTGGTCTTTTAATGTTCTTAGATTTTCTCTTGGTTTGTTTTATTGTTTACTGTTTATCTTATGAAAGACATTGCCTAGCATTATTATCATCACCATCGTCACCATCATCATTATTTAATGTATGATTTTCAAATAATTTTTAAAACAATCAAGAATTTAGAGAGACCTAGTTATATAACAAACATTCTCATTTTTAATCTGGTGTTTGGAGCATAACTTAACAAAGGTTCCAACATAAAATCATGAGGGGAAGGCTTTTAGAGTAGTGTAAACACTTTAAAATAAACAGCTTTGTATTGTAGAACTAGGGGCGGTTTTAGGCAGTTTAGTATCAAACTGATTTAACTTTCTGCCAAAACAACAAAGAAGGTTATTCTGTAAAGAAAGCACAAGCACACTCACACACGTGGTGCTAACATGCTGTAAGTCTTTGGTGTTTGATCTTGGGATTCAAGTTTAACAATTATCATTTGTAATTTCATGCTAAAAGACATTCTTTGCTTTTTCCTTTAACTATTCTAGAGTGTAATTATTTTCTCAATCATAAAGTTCTATGGTGTTGATGATTATTTCCAGATTTGTAACATTAACCCTTTGTAGCCTGGCTCCCCTGCCATGGAAGCAGTATACAACCTTGTGTGTCTGCATGAAAATCATTGGAAAAAAGATATTTGTCAATAACCAACCCTTTTAATGCCAAAATGCCTGAAACCGCTCTCTTTTCTATAGTATAAGGATGTTTATTTTAAAGTGTTTTCATTTATCTAAATAATTTCCATCATAAGATTGTCTAAGAACCTTTGTTATGTTTTGTTCCTTCATAAGGATTTCTGATTTAGGCACAAGGCCATCAATTTTTGGAGAGAAAAAAGTACTTTATTTTATTAACTAAAGAAGGATGAAAGGCAAAGTTGACCTTCACGAAATTTGAACTCAGATGTAAAAGACTATCACTAAATCCTGCAAAGCATTTTGTCCGATGCTCTAATGATTCTGCCAGTCAAGAATTTGGAGGGATTTAGTAATATATCTTTCTCATTATTAAGCTGTTGTTTGGAACATAATTTAAAGCTTTTTACAGAAATTACGATGAAAGGTTTTTGAATAAATATCATAGAACCAGAAATGGTTTCAGGCAGTTTGGTAACAAAAGGTTAATCCCCCCCTCTCCCCCTCCCTCTCTCCCTTTATATATATAAAGAGAAAGAGAGAATGGGGCAGTAAAAACCCTTGAAAAGGCTTGCTGAATACAAGCCAAAACTGCTAGGCATCACTGTTCGATGTTTACCTTCTATACCCAATCTGCTTCTTCCCACAGACTTAATATATATACATAAAACCTAGTATCATGGAATCAGGTTATGATTTCAGGTGGTTTAGTAAAGAAAGGGTCAATGGTGAAGGAAACATGTAGTAAATAGACTTCAGACATAATTACAGGTAGGGGGTGTTTAGAATATAGTGGGTAGATCAGTTACATTTCAAAACATTCACACACCACCATGTAGGAAATGACACATGTGTTAAATGGTGTTTGACTAGCTGAACTACCCTTGCCTGCATGGAGGGAAAATACAGACAGACAGACATTAAAACAATGGCCTGAGCTAGCTGTGTGTATATATGTGTATGTACACACACACATACATAGTTAGGTATTCATACACGCATACCCACATCCACGCACACATATCATATACATATATATACATGCACATATATGTGTATGTGCATATATATCTTTGCCAATTAAGTAAAAAAAGAAAGGGGTACAAAGAAAATCTGTGTGAATACACCGTCAGTTCACTTCAGTTCCAAAAGGAAATGTATATATACATATACACAGACACACACACACATATATTTATATACACACATTTGCATGCATACTTATATATATGTGTGTGTGTGTATGTGTTAATTGATGTTTGTAAGGGTGGTTGCTGGCTGGTCAGTTAGATGGTCAGCCTATATTCATTAAATCAGCATAGTTAAGGGCCATTTGCCACTGTTGTAGTTTTTGTTAGTATTTTTTTATTTTTTGTAGTATTTTTTTTATCCTCTTGCTAACTGCTAATTACATTGTTGCTACCTTAGTTGTGTAGCTGGTTAGTTTGTAGCACACATGGCATGTCCACTGTCTCTTCCCTTCACATAATCTCTCTCTCTCTCTCTCTCTCTCACTTGCTTGCTCTTGTTCTCTCTCTCTCTCTCACTTGCTTGCTCTTGTTCTCTCTCTCTCACTTGCTCTTGTTCTGTCTCTTGTTCTCTCTCTCTCTCTTGCTCTGTCTCTCTCTTGTACTCTCTCTCTCTTGCTCTGTCTCTCTCTCTCTCTCTCACTTGCTCTTGTTCTCTCTCTCTCTCTCTCTCTCTCTCTCTCTCTCTCTCTCTCTCTCTCTCTCTCTCTCTCTCTCTCTCTCTCTCTCTCTCTCTCTCTCTCTCTCGCTCTCTCTCATATTAGTCTCTGATAGTCGACTTTTCAAGCTCCAGTTGTATTAGGTTTATTGATCATCTTGTATGTATGTGTGTATGTATATATGTGTAATGTAGGTATTTATATATTATCTATGTTATGTATGTATCTATATATGTACGTA
>OZ024748.1:54233745-54303745 GCA_964016885.1 Eledone cirrhosa
ACGCTGCAAACATCATCATTTTACGTCCGCTTTTCCCTGCTTGCAAGAGTGAGACAGGTCCTCTTTAGCACAACATTTGTCATGGTCCTTCGTCATCTCCTCTCTGAGCTTCAACAATCTGAGGTCAGCTCTCATCACATCTTCCCATGTCCTCCGTGGTCATCCTCTACTGCGTCTTCCTGCAAGCATTTTTTTAATTATCTGTCCACTGGTAACGATTTTATAAATACTTGAATTAACAAACTACATGGAACCACATTAGTAAGACATTCTTGAAACATTACTCTGACTGCATTACACTAAAAAATTATTATTGTTATATAGCAAATTTTTGCAACAATCTGTCCAATAGTAAAAGAGCAATAAACATTTGAATAAAAATATAGTTTTTTTAATTTATTTTCTGCTAAATCATCAGTGAGTGTAAGAAGTCAAACCTTGCTTGCCACCATCACTGCATACTCATGCATAAACACAAACATGCCAAACACATGTTCACACATTCATGCATACATACATACACACACACACACACCATCGCACAATATGGAGCTTGTAATTTGGAATCTAGACTAAAACCTACAATAACATTGACAAAATGTTATCCTGTGTCACTACTAGGCATTTCACACTAAACACCCTAACAATTCAGATAATGTGCTACTCCTTTTCTCCTTTCTCTAATATTGTTGTTGTTGTTATGTAGGATGGTGGATTGGCATAGTTGGTAGAGCACCAAACAAAATGCTTTGTGATATTTGTTCCAGCTTTTTACCTTCTGACTTCAAATCCTGCCAATGTCAACTTGGCATTTCCATGATTGATAAACTAAAGTACCTGTCATGAACTGGTGTCGATATATACAACTTTCCCTTCCCACTAAAATTGCTGGCTTTGTGCCTAAACTAGAAACTGTTTTTGTTGTTGTTGATGTTACTGTTGCTGCTGTCGTCATAGTTGCTGTTGTTATTGTTGCTGTCATTATCGTTGTTGTTATTGTTGTTGTTGTTAATTAATTTGCTTGATGATTTGTCAAAGTTCATTCTGTCTCACAGATTGCTGTCAGCTTGAGAATTTAGAAGCTTGCATGTGTGCGTCCATGTGTGTGCACATTTTTGTGTGTGTATGTATATATATATGTGTGTCTATGTGTGTGTTTGTGCCAGTGTGTGGGTGTGCACATTTCTATGTATATTTATGTGTATTAGTATGGATGTGCACATTTGTGTGTATGAGTTAGTGTCTGTGTATGTGTCAATGTTTGTGTAGCTATATCTGTTTTTGTGTGTATGTATCTATATGTACATGTGTCTGTGTATGTGTGTGTGTGCTTGTGTGTATGTAGCTGTATATGTACATGTGTCTGCGTGCTTGTTTGTGTGTGCTTGTGTGTATGTAGCTGTATATGTACATGTGTGTGTGCTTGTGTGTATATATCTGTATATGTACATGTGTCTGTGTATGTGTATCTGTTTTTGTGTGTGTTCAGGTTTTGGAAGTGGTGAAAAATGGAATTTCAAAATTATTGATTGATTAACTGTTTAGGGGTCACATATTTTCTGTGACCTCTGATCCCTAAGTCTCCCAGGTCACCTCCTTTTCATCTCACTGTTTATTTTTTATGACTGCTGCTGCTGCTGTTTCATTCCTTTAAGCAACACCTGTTTTATTTCCTTCTTTTTGTTTTATATCTTATCTAATATCTGTTTGAATGTCTGTTAGTCTTTCTTTCTTTTTTATACACCACCACCACAACCACTTTCATCATCAACACCAACCTAATTATCACCACCACCACTACTGCTATCATCACCCCCACCGTCATCATCATCACCATGAACATCATCATCACCATCACCACTCATCAACACCTATCATCATCACTATCACCACCGCCACCACTACCATCATTATCATCGTCTCCACCACCACCACCACCACCACCATCATCATCATATTGAAACTTTACCTCTTTCTTCCATCAATTCCTGACACTCCTTTCACTTCTCTCCATTCCTCTGTACTCTTTCTCTGTTGCTCTCTCTCCCTTTTCTTCATCATGTATGAAGACTAAATTATGTATGCATGTCTGTATATCTATCTGTGTGTGTGTGTGTGTGTGTGTGTGTATGTATACAGAGAGAGTGAGAAAGTATAGAGGAAGACTGGGTAATGTCTATCTATCTATCTACCTATCTATCTTCTGTGGAATTGTATGTGTGAAGCTCTGCACTAGACATTTCTACATAAGGAAAAGGTCAGTTAGTAAACATCCATTCATTTCTTCTTTCTCTACTTTCCTTTTTTTTCCATTCCACACTCCCACTCTCTCTTTCTCTCTCTTCCATACTCTATCTCCCCCTCTCTCTCATACTCTGTATCTCTCCCTCTCTCCTCCACCCTTTATTTCACTCACCCCTCTCACTCTCCCCCGACATCCTCTATCTCACTCACCCCACTCTCCCTCTCCCACACCCTCTATCTCATCCCCCTCTCAACCTCTCCATCACACACATCCTCACAACAACTACAGTCCCCTTCCCATCGTTTTATCATTCTCACTATTTCTATTTTACATCTTAAATTTATTCTCTGATTGAGTTGAACCCAAAATAACCAATAATGGTTGATAATGAGCATGATAGTGCTGATAATGTTCACAATTCCATTCGGATGATACTTTTTTTTAAACTTGACTATACAAAGCTTTAGATTCCTAATGAAGTGTGGGAGGACGAGGAGGGGGTGAGGGCAAGACTATATGACGTTTTGACATTAACCCTTTCGTTACAATATTTTTTGATATTTGGATTAATTAATGAAGAATTTGGAAGGATTTATTAAAATTATAAGTTATTTCTTTATTAGAATGATATTTGTAATGTAACATAACAAAATATTTATGGCTGGCTACACATGTGTTTTCCTCCTGGGAAAAAGATTTTTTTCTTGTTTTCTATCTATTCTTACTCTCATCTATCTCCTTTTTCTATATTCTGATGAAGGACTAATGTCCGAAACGTTACTCTTTTCCTCCTATATCAAGCGTTAAACTTATATATATATATACCATTGTCGTACTGTATTGTTCTTCTGTGTTGTTTTTCTTTGTTGATATTTTACATACCTATATGAAATTATCTTAGAAGATTAGTATTAAAAAAGAATCTTTTAAAATGGATGATTGTTTCATAGAACCATGTTTGGTTTTGTGTAGATTGTTATCTAAAGGTGTAATGTCATGTCTTAGATCTTTCTTTTTTTTTCTTTTTCTTTTGTTTTGTTTTTTTTTCCTTTTTTCCATGGAAGCTAGTAGACTGGGTAGCTGGGTGGCTGGCTTACTTTTGCCTTAAGACCAAGAAAGACTCCGAACCCTCTCCCTCTATGTACGTATATACACACACACACACATATATATATATATATATATATATATATATATATATATATATATAAAGTTACCTGTTTAGACCATTGTTCAGTTTAGTACTCGATATCCACCCACATCTATAACTCCGAGTGTGTGTGTGTGTTTGTGTATTGCAGACATGTATGTGTGTATTTGAGTGTACTAATTAACAATCAGGAAAATAGAGACAGTGTGTAAAATGAAGACAGAGACATAGAAAGAAGCAATGAGAGGGAGCATTAGAAAGGATAAGAATATTAGAGAGAGAGAGAAAAGTGAAGACGAGAGAGAAAGAATGAAAACAAAAGGAACTGATTGATGATTTTACTGCATTTTATTAGTGTTTTATTTTTATTATTGTTGTTGTTGTTGCTGTTGTCGTTTAAATTTTATGTTTAGTTTTTTATTTCTTTATGCAGATTTGTTAATAATAACATGTAATAAATAAATAAATAAATACACTGAAACAAATGAGTGTGTGTGTGTAGAGAGAGAGATGTGTATATGTGTGTGTGTAGAGAGAGAGAGATGTGTGTGGTTTCTGGGTGAAAACAAACAAAAATTACAGACAAGGCAAAATAACTGCTTAAACACATATACACATACACACATTCACAGGAACATATACACACACTACACACATACATACACACCATACTGAGATATACACACAGACATACACAACAAACGGGAACACTTACACATAAACATGTACACAACATACAAAGACACACACACTCACACACACACACTGCACACAGACATATAGACACATACATACAGTCATACATATGCCACACACATACACAACAAGAAAAGAAACAGACCAACAAAAAAAAACATAAAATGATAAAATGGAAACACAAAACAAAAAATAGAAGCAAGCAATCCAAAAATATCAAATTTAAATTAAATTTTTCCAATTATTTAGATATTTAAAAATTTAAAAAAAGAGAAAAATTCAACAAAATAAATTTAAAAAATAAAAAGTAACACAGAAATTTAAAAAAAAACAATGAAAAATAAATTTTGAAAATCAAATCTATTTTTTTTTAAATATTAAAAAAAAATATTTTCAAAAACTGTCGCCACCACCACCACTATTACGACTGCTACCTCCATCACTACCAACAACACCATCAATAATAAAAACACCACCACCACCACCATTAACCATCATCATCACCATCAACAATAACAACACCAACAACATCACTATCATCAGCAACAACAGCAACACTAACAACACCATCACCACCACTAAGAACCACCATCATCATCACAAACACTATTAACGACAATACCACTAACAACCACAAGCACTGTCAATACTAACTATACCACCATAACTACCATCAATACCAACACTAAAATCAACACCACAAACTACAATAACTACTACTAATAATAATGTTTTCTTTTATATTATATTATCTTTAATAATAATAATAATAATAAAGAAGAAAATAAAATAAAAATCAAACTGCAAATGAATAAATAAATTTTTTAAAAATATATAAAATTGCATTAAAATTTATAAAATGTAGAAATAAAGCGAAAGGGATTTTTTCTCTGTCTTAATATTTATTTTTTTAAATTTAATTTTATTTTATTTCATTTTTTTTTCTTAATTTTCTCTCTTCATTTAGGCATTTGTTTTTGGTGTCATCGTTGTTTTGTAGTTTTTTTTTTGTTTTTTTTTGGAAATCTTACTTCATTGTTTCAATTCTCAGTTTTTCATTCTCTTCTGGTCTTGTCTCTGAGTGAAAGGAAAAAAATAAAATAAAATAAACGAAAACAATCAATAGCAAAAAATAAAAACAAATAACACAGCAACAAAAATTATGAATAAAAAAAATTAAAACAAGAACAATAATAAATAACAAAACAAATATCAACAGGATGACAAAAAATATGAAGAAGAAATTAAAAGAAAGCAATGACAACAAACAAGCAACAACATGACAAAAAATTAAGAAATTAAAAGTAACAACAACAACAGCAGCAACAACAACAACAACAAACATGAGAAAATGTGATGTGTCAGCCAGAGAAAGGTCATGTTTTAGGCAGTAATTATAGAGTTGTTCTATTGTCATTTAAATGCAAATATGTCTTAATTAGAATAATGGCTGCAGTGTACAGGGCTAAATAAACCAATCTTCTTTGTATCACACACACACACACCTATATATATATATGTGCATATATATATATGCATATATATGTATACATCCATATGTATGTTTATATATCATATATATATATATATATATAATATATATAAATATATACTTATATGTGTATATATATATACATATGTGTGTATATATATATACATATGTGTGTATATATATATATATATGTGTGTATATATATATATATACACGTGTGTGTATATATATATATATATATATACACGTGTGTGTATATATATATATATACACACATGCATATGTGTCTGTGAGTATACACACACACATAGAGAAAACAGGTATGCTGTTTTACACACATATATACAGAGAAAGAGACAGTGTGTGTAAGAAAGACAGATGCAGAGAGAGAGATGGGTAGGTAAACATATATGTGTACATACACTACACATACACATACACACATTTATTCATAAACACGAAGTGTCTCACATTCACATATGTTTTACATACTCTTACTCACTCGCATGTACACACTCTCACACATGTATACATACATTATACATATATATATATATATATATATGCTCCTACAAGCACATTGCTACATTTACTCTTGTACTCCTATCATGCATGTTATATCCACAGCTGTCTCCATTTCTCCTAATATTTGGTGTGTGTGTGTTATTTTTTTTGTCTTTAATACCACTACTACTCTTTTATACTCTACTTCAGCATCATACCTTCCCCTTCTCCTCCTCTTCCTCCTCCTTGTTCCTGTCCTCAGACTCACTGACCTCTAGGTTTGTCCATATTGTCATTCTGTGGAAGCCATGCTTCTTTGGATCCAGTTTTTTTGGTATTTTTCTTCTTGGACTATTATTGATTGTTGTACTAGTGGTGCAGATAATGGTAGTAGTAGTGGTGGTGTCATTATTGGTGATGTGAGTGATAGTGGTGGAAAGTAGTTGTGGTGTTTGTATTGTTATTGTTGTTGTTGATAGTGTTAGTGGTTGGTAATAGTGATGTTGTTATTGGCCGTGGTGAATATGGTGTCTGTTGTTTTGTTGTTTTCTTGTGGAATTGCTGTCTAAATATTTGGCTTCTATTTCTAGTAAGTTCAGTGACTTGACTATGTAGAGGCTTTTCATTGGTTTGTGTTATTCTAAAGTGTATATATTGCTCCAAAAACCTTCCATCCTAATTTCATGTTCCAAACACCAGCTAAATGATGAGAAAGATATATTACTAATTCCCTCTAAAACCTTTTGAAAATTATTTAAAACTCACAAGCAATGTCTATTATTTTCAAAATCATTTGAAAACCATTAGACATATGGTGATGAAAGGGTTAAGTCTTCTAACCCTAACCCTACTATATATTGTATGTATAACATTCTTACATGTACAGGGTCAGCTATGAATGTGTGTGTAGGTAGGAAGGAATGAGTATATAATATATATTAATATATACCTGGATAGGATGTTCATGGGTGGAACACATTTCATTAGTTATCTGCCTGATCAGGGTTTACCTAAATCACCACTACCACCACCACAATAACATCCGCTACCACTACATTAACCATCACAACCAAAACATCTACCATCACAACCACAACAACAATAACATCCATTTCACAACCACTACCAACACCATTGTACCTACTATCATCATTACCACCATTATCACTGCAACAATAACAATAATGTCACCACTACCACAACAACAACAACAATAGCAACAACCATCTACTACAATCAAAATTACTACCATCACATCCACTACAACCACAACTGGTACAATCGCAGCCACTACCACTGCCACAGCCTCTACCACCACAACCACAACTGGTACAATCGCAGCCACTACCACTGCCACAGCCTCTACCACCACAACCACAACTGGTACAATCGCAGCCACTACCACTGCCACAGCCTCTACCACCACAACCACAACTGGTACAATTGCAGCCACTACCACTGCCACAGCCTCTACCACCACAACCACAACTGGTACAATCGCAGCCACTACCACTGCCACAGCCTCTACCACCACAACCACTACCAACACCATTGTACCTACTATCATCATTACCACCATTATCACTGCAACAATAACAATAATGTCACCACTACCACAACAACAACAACAATAGCAACAACCATCTACTACAATCAAAATTACTACCATCACATCCACTACAACCACAACTGGTACAATCGCAGCCACTACCACTGCCACAGCCTCTACCACCACAACCACAACTGGTACAATTGCAGCCACTACCACTGCCACAGCCTCTACCACCACAATCACTACCATCACCTCAACTACTGCCATCAACAACAACAAAAACCCCAAACACTAGACACACCAGTGTTAAAGGTTTCTAATTCAGGTGAGTTAACATATTAGCAGGAATTCCATAGAAATGGTAGTGCCACACTGTCTCAGAGTGATGATGGTTCCTGTAGAGAATTAATTAGGGGGAAAGATGTCTTAAATAACAACACTAACACGTCAACCCTGGTAGGGGGTGGTTGTCAGTGATACTGTGTGTAAGGGCTGTGAACCCTGAAACTGGAGGTGTGTGTGTATATGTTTGTCTTGTAGTGTATATATGAATGTGTGTGTGTTTGTCTTGTAGTATATAAATGAATGTGTGTATGTGTATGTTTCTCTTGTAGTATATATATATATGTGTGTGTGTGTGTGTGTCATTCCTTCTGTGTATGTAGTGAAATCGAGTCAATTTTAAGGGGGGGGGGGGGGGGGTGATGTGTTCATTTGTGTCAGGGCATGTGTGTGTGTGTGTGTCAATGTATGTGATTCAATCTGGTCACTCTCATGTCTGTATGTGTAATTTATGTGGTGTGTGTGTGTGTATATATGTAAATGTATATATGGGCTAACATATGTAGGTGAGGGATGTGTGTGTAGGTTTCTTGATTATGTGTAAGTTGAATCTGGTCATTATATTTTATGTATGAATTTACGTGTGTGTGTGAGAATATGTGCAGGTGAATGTATGTCACTTATGTATATATGTGTAAGTTTGAGTAATAATTAATCTCTTATATGAATGTGTATGTGTGTGTGAGTATATATATGTGTGTGTGTGTGTGTGTGTATGTTTGAAGCAATGGCAATGCATAACCATCATCCCTTCCTCTACACCATTTCCGACAACATCTGGTAGTGAAGTTTGTTTGTTGTTTTCAAATATTTTTTTAGTCTCCCCCATCTCTATCTCTCTCTCCCTCTTTCGCTCTCTCTCCCTCTCTCTCTCTCTTTTAATTGTTTTGTTAGTTTGTACTCTCCCCCAACGACATCTTGTTTCAAAGAATTAATTAGAACATTTTTAATGAATTATTTCTTTCAGAAGACATAAAAGACCCCCCTAGATCTCGACTCCCACACTCTCCAACAACTCCACCCACCCGCACACACCATATATATATATATACATATACACACACTGACATAGTAACTGCAGCAACAACAACAAGAGCTAACAATCTTAATGATGATAGTAATAACTACTGTAATTGCAATAACAACAACACTTGTAAACATATGTGTGTGTGTGTGTATATTATATATATAGCCCACCCTGTCAAGTCATAGTGCTGGTGCCATGATAAAGTTTAAACAGCCCACACTATAATATGGCATTGGTTGTGCCATGATTAAATACATCCAGCACACACTGTAATGTTGTAATGTGGTTATGTTGTTGCTACAATAAAATGCATCAAAGACATGCTGAAAACTGCGTGACATTAGGAAGGGCATTCAGCTATAGAAGCCATGTCAAAAACTTATGAGCAAGGTATTGACATCTGACCAGTCTAGTTTCAGAATAGGATGGCATGTCCAACCTATGAAAACAGATGTGAAATGGCAGTTTCAGTTAGTTTGGTACCAAAAGGGCTAAAGTAGATGAGGATTGACTTCAGGGAAGGAATGTCAGTACCGATGACTCTTTTCAGGGCCTCTGCGAATGTGAGAGGGTGAGATTGAAGAAGAGATCTGCCTGAAATGCTAGTAATAAAATTTGACTCTCCTTAAGACTCCCAAGAAATCTGCTGTACCCAACCTCTGATAGCATAGTTATGATTCCTAAACTTATTTGATCACAGAACCCTTATAGGATTTTATGAAAATGTTGGGGCTTCTTAATTCTGCAAGTCTAACAACCACTTTAACAGTTTATCTGTTGGTTTGTGTTGTTTTTGTTATTGCTGGTTGTAGTTGTAGTTAGATATGTGTGTTATCCAAGGTTTTGACAAAGGGTATGTATGATAGTAAGTAAATGCATTGCATATAGTTTAGAAGTATGTGTTGGTGGCAGTAACAATGCTTCTGTCACAGTGGTGCATACGAGAGGTGGGGTAGTAGTGGTGGTGATGCTGGGAGTAATGCTTCTATCATAGTGCATATTGGGATGTGATAGTGGTAGTGGTGGTTGTGGCAACAGTGGTGTTGAATGTGGTTGTGGTGTTGGTGGTGGCGGTGATGTTGATTGTTACAATGTCATCTCTAACTAGTTTGATGTGAGAAAGTACTTAGACCTGTCATAATTACCGGTGCTGGGATCAGGGGGTGGTGGGAGTGAGAGCCGACAATGACGGTGATGATGGTGATGATGGTGGTGGGGATGTGGCTGAGGTGAGAGGTGGGGTTTGTAAAGAGAATTTAAACAGACTTTCTAGAACCTACTTTGCTACATCTCTGGCATTTTATGAACCAGACTTTCCAATCTGACTTACTTTTAAACAGCACCAATTAAGTCTTTAACGCTCTCACACACACACACTCACTCTCTCTCACACACACTCTTTCTCACTCACATACATTCTCTCTCTCACACACACACACTCTCACTCTCTTTCTCTCTCTCATACACACTCTCTCTCTCTCACATACACTCTATCTTTCTCTCTCTCACACACACATTCTCACTCTCTTTCTCACACACACTCTCTATCTTTCTCTCTCTCTCACACACACACATTCTCACTCTCTTTCTCACACACACTCTCTCTATCTTTCTCTCTCTCTCACTCACTCTCTATCGTTCTCTCTCTCTCCTATCTTTATATTGTTTTCTTCCTTGATTTTGTCAATTATTTGCCTTGATGTTTGATAATTTTTGTATTGTTTTGCATAATTTGTGTTATTTTTATTATTTTTTTGCCATTACTTACTTTAATGTTAGTGTAAGCCATGTTTAATATACTAAATTATTATTATGGCTGGCTCTGGCAGAGTTAGTAAAGCGTTGGACAAAAAATATGCCTTATGGTATTTAGGTATGGCTATTTTTCATTCTGAGCTCCAATCCTTCTTGGATTGATTTGGGGTCTCCACTCTCTGTGGCCAATAACAGAGATAAATACCAGCATTAAATTGATATGGATTTAATTGTAGGTTCACTCCTTCCCCCCCCCCCCCCCTCCTCAGGAATTTGTGACCTTTTGCATACTAAATCCCTCCAACTTCTTGATTATATTCAAAATTATTTGATTATCCATAAGCATTGTCTTTCTATTAGAAATATGGTATCGAAAGGGTTTCGACTTTGTCTCCGTAGCTCTCTCCTTCTTTATTTCCAATCCAACTATCACCACAAGCATACGACTATCACCACTACAAACACCCAACCACCACCACCACAAACACACAACCACAAGCACACAACCACCACCACCACCACCACAAACACACAACCACCACCACAAACACACAACCACCACCACAAACACACAACCACCACCACCGCCACAAGCACACAACCACCACCACCACCACAAGCACACAACCACCACCACCACCACAAACACACAACCACCACCACCACCACAAACACACAACCACCACCACCGCCACAAGCACACAACCACCACCACCACCACAAACACACAACCACCACCACAAACACACAACCACCACCACCGCCACAAGCACACAACCACCACCACCACAAACACACAACCACCACCACCACCACAAACACACAACCACCACCACCGCCACAAGCACACAACCACCACCACCACCACAAACACACAACCACCACCACCACAAACACACAACCACCACCACAAACACAAACACACAACCACCACAACAAACACACAACCACCACCACCGCCACAAGCACACAACCACCACCATCACCACAAGCACACAACCACCACCACCACAAACACCCAACCACCACCACCACAAACACACAACCACCACCACCGCCACAAGCACACAACCACCACCACAAACACACAACCACCACCACAAACACACAACCACCACCACCACAAACACACAACCACCACCACCGCCACAAGCACACAACCACCACCACAAACACACAACCACCACCACAAACACACAACCACCACCACAAACACACAACCACCACCACCGCCACAAGCACATAACCACCACCATCACCACAAGCACAGAACCACCACCACCGCCACAAGCACATAACCACCACCATCACCACAAGCACAGAACCACCACCACTGCCACAAGCACAGAACCACCACCACCGCCACAAGCACAGAACCACCACCACCGCCACAAGCACAGAACCACCACCATCACCACAAACACAGAACCACCACCACCACCACAAGCACAGAACCACCACCATCACCACAAGCACAGAACCACCACCACCACCACAAGCACAGAACCACCACCACCGCCACAAGCACATAACCACCACCATCACCACAAGCACAGAACCACCACCACCACCACAAGCACAGAACCACCACCACCGCCACAAACACAGAACCACCACCACCGCCACAAGCACAGAACCACCACCATCACCACAAGCACAGAACCACCACCACCGCCACAAGCACAGAACCACCACCATCGCCACAAACACAGAACCACCACCACCACCACAAGCACAGAACCACCACCATCACCACAAGCACAGAACCACCACCATCACCACAAGCACAGAACCACCACCACCACCACAAACACACAACCACCACCATCACCACAAACACAGAACCACTACCGCCACAAGCACACAACCACCACCATCACCACAAGCACAGAACCACCACCACCACAAGCACACAACCACAACCATCACCACAAACACAGAACCACCACCGCCACAAGCACACAACCACCACAAACACAGAACCACCACCGCCACAAGCACACAACCACAACCATCACCACAAACACAGAACCACCACCACCACAAGCACACAACCACAACCATCACCACAAACACAGAACCACCACCACCACAAGCACACAACCACCACCACCGCCACAAACACACAACCACCACCACAAACACACAACCACCACCACAAACACAGAACCACCACCACCACAAGCACACAACCACCACCATCACCACAAACACAGAACCACCACCGCCACAAGCACACAACCACAACCATCACCACAAACACAGAACCACCACCGCCACAAGCACACAACCACAAACACAGAACCACCACCGCCACAAGCACACAACCACCACCATCACCACAAACACAGAACCACCACCGCCACAAGCACACAACCACCACCATCACCACAAGCACAGAACCACCCCCACCACAAGCACACAACCACCACCATCACCACAAACACAGAACCACCACCGCCACAAGCACACAACCACAACCATCACCACAAACACAGAACCACCACCACCACAAGCACACAACCACAACCATCACCACAAACACAGAACCACCACCACCACAAGCACACAACCACCACCACCGCCACAAGCACACAACCACCACCATCACCACAAACACAGAACCACCACCGCCACAAGCACACAACCACCACCATCACCACAAGCACAGAACCACCCCCACCACAAGCACAGAACCACCACCATCACCACAAGCACAGAACCACCCCCACCACAAGCACACAACCACCACCATCACCACAAACACAGAACCACCACCGCCACAAGCACACAACCACAACCATCACCACAAACACAGAACCACCACCACCACAAGCACACAACCACCACCACCGCCACAAGCACACAACCACCACCATCACCACAAACACAGAACCACCACCGCCACAAGCACACAACCACAACCATCACCACAAACACAGAACCACCACCACCACAAGCACACAACCACAACCATCACCACAAACACAGAACCACCACCACCACAAGCACACAACCACCACCACCGCCACAAGCACACAACCACCACCATCACCACAAACACAGAACCACCACCGCCACAAGCACACAACCACCACCATCACCACAAGCACAGAACCACCCCCACCACAAGCACACAACCACCACCATCACCACAAGCACAGAACCACCCCCACCACAAGCACACAACCACCACCATCACCACAAACACAGAACCACCACCGCCACAAGCACACAACCACAACCATCACCACAAACACAGAACCACCACCACCACAAGCACACAACCACCACCATCACCACAAACACAGAACCACCACCGCCACAAGCACACAACCACCACCATCACCACAAGCACAGAACCACCCCCACCACAAGCACACAACCACCACCATCACCACAAACACAGAACCACCACCGCCACAAGCACACAACCACAACCATCACCACAAACACAGAACCACCACCACCACAAGCACACAACCACCACCATCACCACAAACACAGAACCACCCCCACCACAAGCACACAACCACCACCATCACCACAAGCACAGAACCACCCCCACCACAAGCACACAACCACCACCATCACCACAAACACAGAACCACCACCGCCACAAGCACACAACCACCACCATCACCACAAACACAGAACCACCACCGCCACAAGCACACAACCACCACCATCACCACAAGCACAGAACCACCCCCACCACAAGCACACAACCACCACCATCACCACAAGCACAGAACCACCCCCACCACAAGCACACAACCACCACCATCACCACAAACACAGAACCACCACCGCCACAAGCACACAACCACAACCATCACCACAAACACAGAACCACCACCACCACAAGCACACAACCACCACCATCACCACAAACACAGAACCACCACCGCCACAAGCACACAACCACCACCATCACCACAAGCACAGAACCACCCCCACCACAAGCACACAACCACCACCATCACCACAAACACAGAACCACCACCGCCACAAGCACACAACCACAACCATCACCACAAACACAGAACCACCACCACCACAAGCACACAACCACCACCATCACCACAAACACAGAACCACCCCCACCACAAGCACACAACCACCACCATCACCACAAGCACAGAACCACCCCCACCACAAGCACACAACCACCACCATCACCACAAACACAGAACCACCACCGCCACAAGCACACAACCACCACCATCACCACAAACACAGAACCACCACCGCCACAAGCACACAACCACCACCATCACCACAAGCACAGAACCACCCCCACCACAAGCACACAACCACCACCATCACCACAAGCACAGAACCACCCCCACCACAAGCACACAACCACCACCATCACCACAAACACAGAACCACCACCGCCACAAGCACACAACCACAACCATCACCACAAACACAGAACCACCACCACCACAAGCACACAACCACCACCATCACCACAAACACAGAACCACCACCGCCACAAGCACACAACCACCACCATCACCACAAGCACAGAACCACCCCCACCACAAGCACACAACCACCACCATCACCACAAACACAGAACCACCACCGCCACAAGCACACAACCACCACCATCACCACAAGCACAGAACCACCCCCACCACAAGCACACAACCACCACCATCACCACAAACACAGAACCACCACCGCCACAAGCACACAACCACCACCATCACCACAAGCACAGAACCACCCCCACCACAAGCACACAACCACCACCATCACCACAAGCACAGAACCACCCCCACCACAAGCACACAACCACCACCATCACCACAAACACAGAACCACCACCGCCACAAGCACACAACCACAACCATCACCACAAACACAGAACCACCACCACCACAAGCACACAACCACCACCATCACCACAAACACAGAACCACCACCGCCACAAGCACACAACCACCACCATCACCACAAGCACAGAACCACCCCCACCACAAGCACACAACCACCACCATCACCACAAACACAGAACCACGACCACCACAAGCACACAACCACCACCATCACCACAAGCACAGAACCACCCCCACCACAAGCACACAACCACAACCATCACCACAAACACAGAACCACCACCGCCACAAGCACACAACCACCACCATCACCACAAACACAGAACCACCACCGCCACAAGCACACAACCACCACCATCACCACAAGCACAGAACCACCCCCACCACAAGCACACAACCACCACCATCACCACAAGCACAGAACCACCCCCACCACAAGCACACAACCACCACCATCACCACAAACACAGAACCACCACCGCCACAAGCACACAACCACAACCATCACCACAAACACAGAACCACCACCACCACAAGCACACAACCACCACCATCACCACAAACACAGAACCACCACCGCCACAAGCACACAACCACCACCATCACCACAAGCACAGAACCACCCCCACCACAAGCACACAACCACCACCATCACCACAAACACAGAACCACCACCGCCACAAGCACACAACCACCACCATCACCACAAGCACAGAACCACCCCCACCACAAGCACACAACCACCACCATCACCACAAACACAGAACCACCACCGCCACAAGCACACAACCACCACCATCACCACAAGCACAGAACCACCCCCACCACAAGCACACAACCACCACCATCACCACAAGCACAGAACCACCCCCACCACAAGCACACAACCACCACCATCACCACAAACACAGAACCACCACCGCCACAAGCACACAACCACAACCATCACCACAAACACAGAACCACCACCACCACAAGCACACAACCACCACCATCACCACAAACACAGAACCACCACCGCCACAAGCACACAACCACCACCATCACCACAAGCACAGAACCACCCCCACCACAAGCACACAACCACCACCATCACCACAAACACAGAACCACCACCGCCACAAGCACACAACCACAACCATCACCACAAACACAGAACCACCACCACCACAAGCACACAACCACCACCATCACCACAAACACAGAACCACCACCGCCACAAGCACACAACCACCACCATCACCACAAACACAGAACCACGACCACCACAAGCACACAACCACCACCACCACCACCACAAACACAAACACACAACCACCACAAGCACACAACCACCACCACCGCCACAAGCACACAACCACCACCACAAACACACAACCACCACCACCGCCACAAGCACACAACCACCACCACAAACACACAACCACCACCACCGCCACAAACACACAACCACCACAAACACACAACCACCACCGCCACAACCACCACCACCACCACCACAACAACCACCACCACCACAACAACCACCACCACCACCACCATGACTACTAGTAACGCTATCATTCCAAGATCTCTTCCATCTTTGAAGTGAACTTCATAAATACTCTCCTCCTCCTCCTCCCACTTACCTGATCTGGTAAAGGGGTCGAATCTGTCCTGTTCATACTGGCCACATTGCAATGTGGATGGCCTGGCCCTTCTCACTCTCTCTTTATGTCTCCCTCTCTCTCTCTTTATCTTTCCCTCTCACTCTCTCTTTATGTCTCCCTCTCACTCTCTCTTTATGTTTCCCTCTCTTTCTCTCTGTTTATCTCTCTCCCTCAGTGTGTCCCCCCTCTCTCACATTGTGAATCTGTCTCTCTATTAATATACACCACCAATGCTTCTACAATTTTTGCTGATATACTATTTTTTTTACTCATTGCATAAAGATATTTAGATGTCTTGTTTATGATAGTGTGGTGGTGGTGGTGGTGGTAGTGATGGTGGTGGTGGTGGTGGTGGTGGGGGTGGTGGTAGAGGTGGTGGTGGTGGTGATGGTGGTAGGGGTTGTTTGTGGGAGTGGTAGGGTTGGTGGTGGTGGTGGTGGTGGTGGTAGTGATGGTGGTGGTGGTAGTGATGGTGGTGGTGGTGGTGGTGGTGGTGGTAGGGGTAGTGATGGTGGTGGTGGTGGTGGTGGTAGGGGTAGTGATGGTGGTGGTGGTGGGGGTAGGGGTGGTGGTGATGGTGGTAGGGGTTGTTTGTGGGAGTGGTAGGGTTGGTGGTGGTGGTGGTGGTGGTGGTGGTAGGGGTTGTTTGTGGGAGTGGTAGGGTTGGTGGTGGTGGTGGTGGTGGTGGTGGTAGGGGTTGTTTGTGAGAGTGGTAGGGTTGGTGGTGGTGGTGGTGGTGGTAGACTGGATCACAGCGATGACATTGATAATTCTAATGACTAGTTAAAGGTGACAATGGTAATAATGATGGTAATAATGCTTATGATAAGGTTAATGAAGGTAACAGTGGTGGTGGTGGTGGTGGGGATGATGGCAGTGTTTCATGTGATGATGATGATGGTGATAATAATAGTGGTGGTGATGGGGTGATCACAGCGTTTCATGTGATGATGATAGTGGTGATGATAATAATGCTTATGATAAGGTTAATGAAGGTAATAGTGGTGGTGGTGGTGGTGGATGTGATGATGATGCTGGTGATAATAATAGTGGAGGTGGTGGGGTGATGGCAGCATTTCATATGATGATGATAAAGGTAATGGTGTATGGGGGGGGGGGTATGACTTTCATGTGATGATAATGATGGTGATGGTAATGATGCCTATGATAAGGTTAATGAATGTAATGGTGGTGGTGGGAGTGATGGCAGTGTTTCATGTGATGATGATGATGGTGGTGGTGGGAGTGATGGCAGTGTTTCATGTGATGGTGGTGGTGATGGTGGTGGTGGGAGTGATGGCAGTGTTTCATGTGATGATGATGATGGTGGTGGTGGGAGTGATGGCAGTGTTTCATGTGATGGTGGTGGTGATGGTGGTGGTGGGAGTGATGGCAGTGTTTCATGTGATGGTGGTGATGGTGGTGGTGGTGGGAGTGTGATGGCAAAAACAATGACAACAGAAGCAATAGTGATTTCCAACTACAGTAATGACAATGGCCGTGATTTTTATATTGAAGATGACAATGATGCTGAGGTATGATTACGATGATGGTAATGATGATGATGGTTTACCTACTTTTAGCAATGATGATGATGATGAAGACAATGATATTGATGATGAAGATAATGATGTTGATGATGATCGTGATAATTATGTTGGTGAGGAGGAGGATGATGATGGTAATAATGATTGCTCTTGATGATGATGATGATGATGATTATGTTGGCGATGATGATAATTGTGATAATTATGTTGGTGATGATGATGATTGTGATAATTATGTTGGTGATGATGATGATTGTGATAATTATGTTGGTGATGATGATGATTGCGATAATTATGTTGGTAATGATGATGATGATTGTGATAATTATGTTGGTAATGATGATGATGATTGTGATAATTATGTTGGTGATGATAATGATGATGATGAATGTGATAATTATGTTGATGAGGATGATGATGATGATTGTGATAATTATGTTGGTGATGATAATGATGATGATGAATGTGATAATTATGTTGGTGATGATAATGATGATGATGAATGTGATAATTATGTTGATGAGGATGATGATGATGATTGTGATAATTATGTTGGTGATGATGATGATGAATGTGCACCTACTGTTAGCAATGAAGTTGTGGATGTCAGAAAACAATAATGACGATGATGGTGGTGGTGGTGATTAGGAAGATAAAAATAATGATGGTGGTGGTGGTGTAGATGATTACGATGGTGATGATGATGATGACGATGATAATTATACACACTCCCACCCACACCATCGCTCAATATTTCCCTCCTCCTCCCCCTCCCCCCTCTTCCTCCCCATAACCTCCAACAGTTTTTCTTTCATCCATGTTATCATTTATAATTACAATCACATCCCCTCCCCTCACTCACACACTCCATCATTCCCTTCACCTTTCCACCTCCTCCCACCCCGCCTCACTGACTCCCTTCCCCTTTTAATTGTGCAGCAGCACCACAAGCAGCAGCAGCAGACTTGGGATGGTTGTGTGTGGGTGAGAGGGGTGGTGGGCATGGATGGGTGAGTGGGTTGGTGTTGTAGTGAGGTCGAGTGCAGTGTGGGCTGCTTCAGGGTAAGGATTGTGGTAGTAGAGTATCTCTAGGGGTTAACAGTGGGTGGTATGTATGGGTGTGGGTGTGTTTATGTATGTGTGAGGGTATGGATATTGAGACACACAACAATGACATTGGCAAGGATGGTGGAGGTAGTGGCTGGTGACGGTGGGAGTAGTGTGGTGGTGTGGTTGGTGACAGTGGTGGGAGTAGTGTGGTGGTGGTGTGGTTGGTGACAGTGGTGTTTGTGGTGGGAGTAGTGTGGTAGTGGTGGTGCTGGCATGGTTGGTGACAGTGGTGATTGTGGTGGTAGTGTTGTAGTGTGACAGTGGTAGTGGTGGCATGGTTGGTGACAGTGGTGTTTGTGGGGGAAGTGGTGGTGTGGTTGGTGACAGTGGCGTTTGTGGTGGAAGTAGTGTGGTAGTGGTGGTGACAATGGTGTTTGTGGTAGTGGTGGCATGGTTGGTGACAGTAGTGTGGTGGTGGTAGTGGTTGGTGACAGTGGTGTTTGTGGTGGAAGTAGTGTGGTAGCATGGTTGGTGACAGTGGTGTTTGTGGTGGTGGTGGTGACAGTGGTGGAAGTAGTGTGGTAGTGGTGGTGGTGACAGTGGTGTTTGTGGTGGAAGTAGTGTGGTAGTGGTGGTGGTGACAGTGGTGTTTGTGTGGGAATAGTGTGGTAGTGATGGTGGTGGTGTGGTTGGTGACATCAGTGTTAATAGCAGTGGTAGATAGATTGTAGTCTTGGTGGTGATGGTGGTGGTAATAGTTATAATAGTAGAGGTAATGAATGTGGTGGTGATGGTGGGGTTAGGAATAATGATTTTTTTTTTGTGGTGGTTATATTAGTGGTAGTGGTGGTAATGTTTGCTTGTGTTGAAGGTGTTAGTGTTATTTGTGATGATGATGCTAGTAGCAGTAGGTTAGGGTGCTTCTGCAGGAGATGGTAGAATCTGAAGATAGATGAAATGGGGGTTAAATTTGATGGCATAAAGAAAAAGGTATATTTCTCACACACTCCATTAACGCATGTGTCCAAATACACATGCACGCCATACACACATACATTCACATACACACATACATTTACACATACTCACACACATAAACACACTTACATTTATACAAACATGCACGCAGAAATTCGGACAGAAAAAATAATCATGAATCTGGGGATTGCAGCTGTTGTTGTTGTTGGAAGAGGTAATGTTTGTAGTTGTGGTGGTTGTGGTGGTGGTGGTGGTGGTTGTAGTTGTGGTGGTGACAATGGTGTTGGTATTGGAGGTAATGGTTGTAGTGGTGGTGGGAAAAGATGGACATCTTATACTGATGTTATTGATGGTATTGTTTTCATGATAGTCCCACCATTGTAGTGTTTGTGTCCTTCACAATGGTGGTGGTAAGGGCGCTGGTCGGTGTTGCACTTTATTTTTTGTGTTTCTTATTCTTGTTCCAGCATCAGAAGGAATAATAGTAGTAGTAGTAGTAGTAGTAGTAGTAGTAGTAATAGCAACAGTGGTGGTGGTGGTGGTGGTCGTAGTAGAGGTAGTAGTATTAGCAACAGTGGTGGTGGTAGTAGTAGTTTTTGCAGTTCATGGATGTGGTTGCAGTGGTGGTGATGTGTGTGTGTGTGTGTGTGCCTCTGTGCTTTTATTTCCTTCATTACTATTCCCACTGCCCACCCCATCCATCCTTTTCTATCATCACAGCCTTGTTTACCCGCCAGCCACCCTCTCCAACATCCAGCCACCCTCTCCATCATCCAGCCATACTCTCCATCGTCCAGCCAGCCAGCCAGCTTCTAAATGTTACTATCCTCGGAGATTGCTCCCTGCCTAATCTATGCTAATTGGCTGACAAACAACATAGACATCTGAAATGGCTGTCACACACTGACTCATGTCCTTAATGACACACAGGATTGCTCTCTCTCTCAATCTCCTCTCTCTCTCTCTCACACACAGTCTCTCTCTCCCTTAATATATATATATATATATGTCTATACATGTCTGCATATATTCACAAGCAGACACATATATATACTTGCATGTATATATATATATATATATATATGTGTGCATTAGTGTAAATGCTTACAAACTTCTCATAAAGCATATAGGTATATATATATAAGTCCACAAATACTGGGTATGTTTCTCTCTCTCTCTCTTTCTACACACTCACACACACACACACACACACACACACACCCCACACACACAGCAGCATATCAGTTTATTGTCTTCTTTTATTGTGTGACAGTGGACACAACAGACAATATCCTTGTGTGGCATGTAGCAGCTGACAGGTCATGTGATATGTTATATCACTTTGTAACTGGATTTTAATGTGACACTATCATCTCCCTTGTTACTGTCTTGGTGTTGTAGAGGTCATGTGACAACATCATGTGACACTGACGCTCCATCTGTCAATATTTAGGCTATGTGACTCCACAACTGATAGGATGTTCGTTAAGTTTCATGTCACAACATACACCTCTGAATGAGAAGTCATGTAACATTTCAGTATAGTCATGTCAGATGACTGCAGATCCCCCCCCCCTCCGGATTGTTAGTTGGGGTGTGGGTGGGAGAAGGAGTAAGTCACATGACAATATATTCATCTACAGCAGTAACAAAACTGCTTTTAACCCTTTTGATAACCAACTGCTTGAAACCTGGTTTTCTGATACAAAACTGTTTAAATTTATCTAAAAATCTTCCATCATAATTTTATGTAAGAACTTTTGTTAAGATAAATAATTGTTTCTACTTTAGGCACAAGGCCACCAATTACCCAGTGCACATGGCTTAGTGGTTAGAGCATTGGCCTTGCAATCGAAAGGTTGTGAGTTCAATTCTCAGACCGGGTGATGAGTTGTTTCCTTGAGCAAGACACTTTATTTCACATTGCTCCAGTTTACTCAGCTGTAGAAATGAGATGATAGGGACTGGGGTCCCTATCATTCCACTGCAAAGTGGTCGTGGAGGTGCCACGGCAAAAAAGCACCCAGCACTCACTGTAAATGAGGTTGGTGTTAGGAAGGGCATCCAGCTGTAGAAATCAAGCCAGAATCAGTTCCCGTCCCACCCTTGCTAGCAGGGAAAAGTGGACGTAAAAATGAAATGAAATGATGAAATGATTACTGGTACTTTATTTTATCGACCCCGTAAGGATGAAAGGCAAAGTCAACCTCGGCAGGATTTGAACTCAGATCGTAAAGGGACGTAACTATGCTGGAAAGTATGGCGTCCGACCCTCTACTGATACTGCCAATCCACGAAAGTTACTAAACCCTTTGAAATTCTTGATTATTTTCAAAATTATTTGAAAAACAAGCAGTTTTATAACAATTAACTGGGGTGCTTTTATCAGGGGCCACTCAGTTGCATGCATTAAGGCCAGGTCCTCAGTTTGATGATACCTTACTCTCTCTCCTTCACTCTCCCTCTCTCTTCCTTTCCTTCTCTCCTTCACTCTCCCACTTTCAATCTTTCACTCTCTCCTTCCTTCTCTCTCTCTGTCTATTGCATCCACTTTTTCTTTCTCCCTTATTTTCTCTTCCTCTCTTATTCTCCCTCCCCTCTCTCTCTCCCTACTATCTCTCTCTGTGTATATGTGTATTGACACACATATGTAGATAGGAAAGAGTTCATTATCCATTTATATATGTGTCTACTATTATATATATCACTGCATTTGTGTTTGTGTATGTGTAAGTGTGTAATTATCAATGTGTTTGTGTATGTGGTAATATATGTGTAGAGTTAACTATGTCAATACAAGCTTTTGCCCTACAACCAGAAAACACAACAGATATGTTGTGTGTGTGTGTGTAAATTTACATACATGTGTGTTGATGTCCATGCTTATGTTTGTTTGTATGTGTGTTTTTACAAATATATATATATATATATATATATATATATATATATATATATATATATATATATATATATGTGTGTGTGTGTATATGACTTAATGTGTTCCAACAATGAGATCCCTGCTCCACTCCATCCCCCACACCACCACCACACCAGATCCGCAGGTCTACACAGTAAATATGGTGATTAAATAATTTGATTTCTGCAAATATTTCCGTCTCCCTATATTGAATACTTAATTTGGCACACACACACACACACACACACACACCTCTCTTTTCGCCTCTTATTTCTTTACTTTTTCTCCAGATAATTCCTTGTCCTTCTCCCATTGCTAACGTCTTCATATTCACCCGCCCTCCAACCCATCTTGTTTTAGCTTCTACACATCCATTGCTCTTCTTCATCCCTCTCTTTCTCTTTCACCTTCTTTTCTTGAATCTGTTTCTTTCACTTTACTTTGTGTTAACCACCCCCCTCTGTCATCACCCTCTTCTCCTACTAGCATGCTTAAAATGACCTCTACGTTTTTGCTTTCATATTTTTAGAACATTGTATTTACTATTGTTCCCAAAATGGCCTCAGCTCCTCAGAATATGGCTGGTCTTCTGCCACCTTTATTCATGAGTTACTCGTATATCTACCTTCCATGTTATGTCCAATCTCCTCAAGCCCTGGACTAACCACTACATCCAGTCCTTTCTGACCAGAATATCAAGCCTTGGACCAACCGCTACTCCCAGTCCTTCTTGAGCAGAATTTCGAAACCTCTGCAATTACCTTCCTGCTCATCTAATATGGTCATCATCATCATCATCATCTGTATATAATGTTTTTTTCTCCATACTACTTCAGAGGCCATCTTGCTTACATATGCACTGGGTGTATTTTATCAAGCACTAAGGTGGTTGTCATGTCCCTGACACAACTAAAGGGTCTTCTCAGTCTATGTTTAAAGCGGTTTCTACAACTGGCTCACCTTCCTAACATAATTATGATCATAATGATAACTATGATAATGATAGCAAGTTGTAGTGGTTGATGGTGGTAGTGGTGGGGTTGTTTGTGAAGATAACAATAACAACAATAAGAGAAAAAGACAGATGAGGAAAGAAACCATGATGCTAGATTTCTCTTGTAATACCAGTTTTGAAATATTAATCTTCTATATTTCCATCTCAGCTTGAAGATAGAATTTAATATAATCACCATAATATATGCTTGCATGACAAGGCATACACCCCACCACTACACACACACACTGACATGCTATCTCATATACACATCATGTATATAAACATATATACATATATATATCCACTATCATATGTAACTAGACACATGCACACTTGTCTCTTACATGCTTTTATACATATATACAGTTTCATATATATATGCTTACACATTGTTTCGCATGTAAACACATATACTTGGTTTCACACAAATACACACATGCACACACACACACACACACACACACACACACACATATATATATACTGTCTCTCAAACGCACATATACACATTTATATGAGCATGCACATTGTTATAATTACACAGTGCCTTATGCATATATATATATATATATTGTCTAAATTTGATCATAATGTACCAAATATGATCTCCAACTTTCTATCTCCTTCCCTCACACACTCACACAGAAACACACACACACATCCTTTACCCCATTGAGACATCTGTACAACCTCAGATGTACACCATCATGCATGAGCACACTGAAATACAGATGCATGATTACATAAGCACTCCTAAATACACACACATGCACATGTACACATATACACATGCAAACATATGCATATATATACAGGCGCACATATACACACATACACACAGATCTTAATGAGTTCAGATGTACATTGTCAAATATGAAGTCACCTTAATACACACGCAGATACACAAACATGTACGCACACCCTAAGGACACAGAAATATGAATGCAAACACACATACGTGTATCACGAGCATGCACCTAAAATAAAATGACTCACACACACATGCACACACATTCCCCCAAATAAGTATTCATACATAAACATATCTACAGATATATACATATATACATACATATCTAAATGCAGGCAATATGTATACAAATTGTGCACACACACATACACACATATTTAGATATATACACACACACACATGTATATATATATATACAGACATACACACACATATATCTATATACGATGATGATATATGTATGTGCATACATGTAATAATCATACGAACACACACACACACACACACATGTATTCTCTAGGGAATTGCTGCAGTTGTGGGGTTCTTTTGCCTGTTTTTTTTTTTTCTTTCTTTCCCCTTTTGTTTCTTTCTTTGCTGGGTTTTAGATTGAAACAAATACAGGAAGGGTGATAATGGTGGTGGTTGAGGGATGTAATTCTTCTGCTAATATCTTAAGATAAATTCTTGATATTCCTCAAATTTGGAAATTATGCCAGGGTATTTTTCTGCAATTCTTTGTTATCTTGTTTTCATTTCCATCTCTGTTCTTTGATATGGTTGGAAAATATACAGATTCTTTCTTCTAATCTTTTACTGTGCTTTCAGTCACCAGTCTGTGGCCATGCTAAAGCAATTCCTTCATAATTTTATGCTAGAACCTTTATTAAGTTATGTCCCCCAAAATTCCTGATTGTTTTTTATAATTATTTGAAAACCATAGGCAGTGTCTTTCATTAGAAATAGAGTAAGGGAATGTTTCATACCAAACTGCCTGAAATCACACCTAGTTCTCTCTCTATATATATATATATATATTTATATATGTGTGTGTGTGTGTGTGTGTGTGAGAGAGAGAGAGAGAGAGAGAGAGAGCAAAATGTGTATATGTATTGCCTACATTTAGTTATGTATATATGCATATATCTGTAGATATGTTTATGTATGAATACTGTTAAAGTATTTATATTTATTTAAAAAGCTTCTGTCATGATTATTTTGTAAGAACATTTATTAGATTATGTTCCAAACACCAGATAAATAATGATAAAGTCAGTTATATTGTTAAAACTCTCTTAATTCTTGATTAGTTTCAAAGTTATTTGAAAATTGTAGGTAGTGTCTTTCAGTAGAAATATGCTAATGAAAGGGTTAAGATAGTATGGTGTGATTTGATGAAGATTTTGCTGCTATTTATAGCAGGTCAAGTAACCTCATGAAATCTCCCACAGTATTTATAATGGCTACTACCTAGATTATGAAGGTGCATGGCATAAGGGTTAGATTACTGGGCTCATGTTCAGATAAGATTGTTTATTCCTAGACCAGGTGATACATTGTCCTTGAGCAAGACACTTTATTTCACATTACATCAGTTCACTCAGCTGACAAAAATGAGTTGCATGATTGAAAAGGCTGGCCTTGTCTCACATTGTGTTATGCTAGATCTCCTTGAGAACTAAGTTAAGGGTGTCCATGTCTGCAGAATGCTCAGCCACTTAGACATTAATTTCACAAGCAGACAATTCTGTTGATTGATTCAAAAATGACAGAGGTCCAACAACAACAAATACTACAATTACTACATAGATAAGTTTTCTATTAGTAAATGCTGGTTGTTGACATAGGCCCAGCAGTGACAATCACAACTAACCACCACCATCACACATTATATGCTGTAAATCGACATTAGCTGTGTACAGACACTACCAGTAATAGCTGTGTATATAAAATCATTCTAACAGAAACATCTTATCTATTGTCAATGTGTTAACCTTTTTCACAGTATACAACTGCTAATAGCACTTTTATAATTATTAATCCCAGATAGAAGCTATTCTATTATTAACTTATATGGAACACCTTACGTTATGATTAGCAAATAATTTGGTATATTTAAATATCTAAATATCTGAAATGTGTTGTTGGCTATAAGATTTTATATATATATATATGTATATATAAAACATATATGTATGTATATATGTATATATGTATGTAAATATATATATATGTATATATATATATGTATATATATATATATATATATATATATATATATATATATATATATATATATATGTATATATATATATATATGTATATATATATATATATATGTATATGTATATATGTATATATATATATGTATGTATATATATATATGTATGTATGTATATATATGTATGTATATATATATATATATGTATGTATATATATATATATATGTATGTATATATATATATGTATGTATATATATATGTGTATATATGTATATATATATATATGTGTGTGTACGTATATATATATATATGTGTGTACGTATATATATATATGTGTGTACGTATATATATATATGTACGTATATATATGTATATATATATATATATATATGTATATATATATATATGTATATATATATATGTGTATGTATATATATGTGTATGTACATATATATTACTATTAGCTTATTTTGAGGAGCAAACATTTCTTTTCTTTTATTTTTATTATTATTCAATCGTTAATAGTAGATTGGCAGAATGATAAGAAATTTGAACAAAATGCTTTGCAGCATTTAATTACGGTTCTTTAAGTTCTGAGTTCTAATCCTGCTGAGGTAAACTTTACCTTTCATCCTTCTGGAGTTGATAAAATAAAGTACCAGTCACATACTAGGGTCGATGGAATCAACTTTCCTCTTCCTATAGATTATAAGCTTTGGCTAGATTAGATCACCGAACCCTTATTTCTGATAAATGATTGGAGATCCATTTACTTGAAACATTGTGTAGATGTAACTAATGAAATTCACCTTTGAAGAATTCCAGTGGATTTATTCAGGTAGTAACTTAACATATGGTTTTTATTTAAATAGGAGCCCTTTAGAATGGTCGTTTTGTTTCATAGAATGATTACTGGTTTTGACTGGGTTGATCTCAAAGGGTTAAACAGAGCCTATAAACAAGTTGTGACCCTGGAGAACCAAGGAAGGGTCCTGTAACTATCTGATACTGCCATTATTACAAAAAGAGAGAACAAATTCATCTGTTGTAGATTTTCTCTCAGTGGGGAACTTTCTGTAAATATGTCTTGTATCACATGAGACCACATTAGCAAAACATTCTTGAAAACTACAATATGGCAGATTGACCACACTATATTTAAAATTGAAGTATTTATTTTAGTTTACAGCAAATTTCTCAACGATTTCTCCTCGTAAAGATAGTATATATATTTGAATTTAAAAAAAAAACATTTTTACATATTTCCTGCTCAATTATTGCTGCATATAAAGAGTTAATATTCTGAAAAATATATATATTCTTAATTCAGTATAAGATAATATATTTGGTGATCAAAACCACACTGAAACCAAGTATATTTCCTTTTCACAACAAGACTCTGCTTTAAGCGGTATTATAGGCTGTAAAGATTAAATATGCTTTCACACACTGAATCGTTATAACTATTCTGTCTGTGTAAACCTTGTTATCACTACTGGACTAAAAATGAACAAAAGAAAAGACCAGATCCCTACAATTGTCTTGATTGCATTCACTTTCAGTCAATGGTCAAATAATGTTTTCTATTCTCACTAACACTCTCTTTCTCAATTCTTAACCTCATTTTATCAGCTGCCACTCTCTCTCTCACTCTTTCCCTCTCTCCCCCAACTCCCTCCTTCTCTCTTTCTCCCTCTCTCTCTGTTTACTTACAATGCTTTAGCTTTTCTTTTTTCACTCTCACACACTTCTTAATTATCACAGATTTTTAATCTCTCTCTCTCTCTTTCTCTCTCTTATTTTTCTCTGTCACATCTTAATCATCTTAATGGTTCTTCCTCTCATTTCTCTCACTCCCCTCCCCTCTCTCTCTAGCTTTTGTTTATTACTTTGTCTGTTACTTCATTGTCCAGCTCCCTTCTCTGTTCCCTCTCCCTTCCCCACCTTCACTCTCCAATCTCCTACAATCCTTCCACCACACCACATCTTAATCACAATCATGGGCCGTTGTTAGTTTTCATTAAACTTTATTTAATTCTCATGACTCCCATAACGAGTTGAGTAAAATGAGTTTCTGTTTGTCCTTCTCATCACTGCCATTGTCATTGTCATCATCATCATCATCATCATCATCAGGGCCATTCCTTCCATTGTCATCTGTATTGACATCATCATCATCATCATCATCATCGTTATTACCTTCTTCCTCTTCACCAGCATCATGATGCCCGATCATGATCATGATCATCATTATCTTCCTATTTCATCATTTTCTTCTCCTTTCCTGTGATGTCATCAAATCATGATCTTGATTATCATTACCATGACCATCATCATCATCACCATAATCATAATCATCCTCATAATCACCATCATGGACATTATTGCATCTTCATTATGGCTATCATCATCATCATCATCATGGCCAATATCATTACCATCATGACCATCATCAACATCATAATTTGTTGTAATTTTCATTTTCAACCGATAAAATCATTCCTGTCACAATCACCATCGCCTCCATCGTCATTGCCATCATCATCACCACCATCATCAACACTATCATCACCACCATCATCAACACTATCATCATCATCATCTCTAATGGCATTACTGTCACTATTCTTATCATTATTCTTCAATTTGTGTAAAAGACCATTGAAGTAAGACTCCCTAAAACAAATCTTGAAACAGGGAGCCATTGCCATTTAATTCTTCCTTCCTTCCCATTATTTATTTATTTATTTAACCTGCGCCAAATCAGTCCTTTATATTCTGTATTTTTGATTCATATTCTTTCGCTCATTTACTGGTTTCAGTCATTGGGCAGTGGCCATGCTGGGGCACCACCTTCAAGTGTTTAGTCCAGTCATATCGAGCCTTATTGCAGTTTAGTACTTCTTTTATCAGCCTCTATTTATTTCTCTAAGTTATGGTAGACCTTGTTTTAAAAAAAACATCTTTTCTTATTAGACTGAATATCCAAGAAATATTTACTGGACATTTTAGAAAAGATACCACCTCTAGTATTCTTACCATTTTCACAACCATATTACCACTGTCATCATGCCAACACCACCATACTACCCCCCAGTATTACCATCCCTATCAACAACCATTGCAGCCACAATCATTCTTAATCCCACTATCACTACCACCTCAAGTATTATTGTAACTTCCACCACTACAATCATCCTTATTACTATCACTACCATTGTCTCCACCACTATTACCAGCACCACCACCACAACTACTATCTCAATCAACACCACTACCACCTCTACAGATCATTACCACCACTACTACAACCATCATTATTACCCCTGACACCACCACTACAACTACTATCCAAACTTCGGTCACTACAATCACCACCAGTTCCACCACCACCATCATGCATTATCACCACAATCTCTACCTCTGCAACTTCCAGCAGCAGCACTATCTAAATTTCCACCACTTCAACCATCACCATTGACATCACCTATAAAAACAACACCAACAACAACAACAACACCAGTCTTACTATCCACAATCCATCCACTTCCATCCCACATCCAAATTTCTTCTTCATTTCAAACATCTGCATGTTTAATTCTTTGCTCGGCACTAATGTTTGTGGTAGGGCTGGTGTTGGTGTTGGTGGTGGTGTTAGTGATGTTGCTGCTGGTATTAGTGCTTGTGTTGGTGGTGGAGTTGGTATTGGTATTGGTGTTGGTTTTGTTGGTGGTGCTGGTGTTGGTGTTAGCGGTGCCGAATGTTGAATTTATTAGTGTCTTCGCTGCTATCCCATTTACGATTTTAATCGCGATAATAACATTGCTAGGAACCTCCAACACTTCCATCCACTTTCCCTCATCAACCTTTACACACCACACCTCTCCTTCCATCATACTACCGTAACAACCTTTACCACACCACACCCTACCATCATACCACCTCAACAACCTTTACATGCTGCACCTCCTACCATCATACCACCTCTCCTCCTTGTGTCCTGGCCTGAGCATGACCATGACTTCCTTCAAATCTTCAACAATACTAATTTTTCATTTCAATTTTGGATTGGATTGGATTGGATAGGTTAGGTGGCTGGTTGGTGGGTTCTCTGGTCGGTTGTTGTGTTTTATAATTTGTGTTGCTATTGTTTTTGTTGTTGTTATTGGCATTGGTATTGTTCCTAGTGTGTGTTGTTGTTGTTGTTGTTGTGATGGTAATGTGGCATTTGTGCTTGTAGTCAATATAATAATTCAGGTGTTAGTGCTAGTGTTGGTGGTGGCAGTGTTAGTATTGGAAGCTAGTAGTGAGAATGTTGTTGGTGGTAGTGATGGTAGTGAGGATTCTTAGTATCAGTAGTTATTCCTGATATTCATGGTGATGGTGATGATGATGTTGGAGATAATAGTGATGATGATGGTAATGGAGATAATAGTGCTAATGGTGATAGTGATGATGATGATGATGATGTTGGAGATAATAGTGATGATGATGGTAATGGAGATAATAGTGTTAATGGTGATAGTGATGATGATGATGATGATTATGATGATTGTGATGTTGGAGATAATAGTGATGATGATGATGATGTTGGTCTTTGACTTGGGTTTTGCAAGTCAATAACGAGACAACCTGCTTGTTGTTTTTAACTGTGTATTGCTTTTGTTGTCATTAACGATATTATTATTATTATTATTATTATTATTTACTGTTCTTTACAGATTCCTAGCCTTGTGTTGTTGTTATTGTTAGTTGTTGTTGTTTTAATTAAGAGAAAATTGGATATTTTTTCCTTTTCTTTCCTATTTCTTTGCAATATGGTACTCTCACCCTATCCCTCTCTCCTCCTTTCACATACACACTACATACATATATTCATGTATGCACATTCAAACATACACACATGTATATATATATATATATATATATACCATCATCGTGTGTATATATATATATATATCATCTTGTGTGTGTATATATATATATATATATATAAATATATATATATATATATATACACATATATACTGACATTCACACACACATATATATGTATATATATACTCACACACATACACACACACTCATATATATACACACAAAACAACTGGATAAAGAAAGAAAAGAAATAAAACAATATATAATGAAAAAAAAACAACAATAATAACTAAGAAATAAGATAATAGAACAACAACAACAACAGCTGTATTAACTATAGGAAAATATGGCTATTTGTTTTTATGAAATATTAAACCTTTCCTTGCAAGATTCTTTGTCAAAATTGTCATCATCATCACTGTCATCATCATCATCATCATCATTATTATCATCATCATCATCACCATCATCACCATGACCACCAGCATCAACATCATCATCATTACAACTACCATCATCACAACTATTATTGTCATTTTCGTTATTCTAATTATCATCATCATCACCATCATTAGCATTGTCATTTCATCATTTTAATTATCATAATCATCATCAACATCATCCCCATCACCATTTGGCCTGTAATTTTCATTGCTGTTGTTGTTGAGATGATGATGATTATTATTATTATTATTATTATTATTGTAATTCAAACATGTCTTAAATAATGGTTTTATTCATCAGTCTCACTTCTTTGACATTTCTGCCCCCCCCCCCTCTTCTCTCTCTACCTATCCCCTGACCTTACTGCCATATTGACAAGTTATGATGGTCAAATGATTAAATCAGAAGTTCATATTCTATTATTGATGTTCACTTGTACCTTAATCAAGGTATTGGACCCTTTCTATCTTTTTTCTATACCTAGAGGTCCATGGGCCCTAAACTCCTAAAGATGTCATAGGTGTGGCATCATAAGGGTACCGTTGTGTCTTGGCTATTTTAAACCTTGTGTCACCCATACTTCTCCAAATCTGAATGAAGCCAATTTTTTCAGAGAGAAAGAGAGTGATTGAGAAAGAGGGGTAGGGGGAATTTGGAAGAAATATCAGAAGAATTGACCCCAGTACCAGACTGGTACTTTATGGCAGGATTTGAACTCAGAACACAGAGAGCCTGAACATGTACTGAGGTATTTTGAACCCAACACCCTAAGCATTGTGTCAGTTCATTGCCTCAGTAAATGTATTTATTATTTGTACCAAATATATTTTACAGTTAACTGCATCAACAATAATTCCATCTATAGTTAGAAGAGCAGGAATTTCTAGGCAGGTTGTATAGTTGATTGAATCAACTTTAGTGTATGACTGGGACTTATTTTACTGACAGTGTGCTAAAATAGACAACATCCACTCTTATTTTTTAGATCACTGTCATCTTTAACAGCAATAACAGGGCCAATGAAAGGGCTTCATTCTATGTTGGTGGTTTTTAGTTTTTGGTCTATTGACCCCTACAGGCTGGTCTACAAAGATCATACTGGGGTTTTGTGAGCTTGTTCAGTATATAGACCTTTCAAAAGCTTAGCAACCATCGGACAATTCATTCAAATAAATGGGGTCCTTGGTAGAGAAAAAGGTGGAAGCCACTGATTTGTGATAACCTAACCAACTAGAAATAGCAGCCAAATGTCCCTCAAATCACATTCTTACTGTCTTAAAAATAGAAGACTTTAATAAAGTAGTTTGGGGTTGGGGCCTATGACTTAAAGAAAATCTGGATGGTCATGGCTGGAATGTCTTTGTTCAATCAGGGTTCACCGGGGGTCTAACCAACAAAAACATTAGTAATCACAGTATCCTTGTCTGTCCATTTCAGCAAAATCTCTGCATCATTATCACCATCATCATCATCATCATCATCATCCTCCTCATCAGCATCATTATCATTTATGCCATCATCATCATTTGTTTGTTTTTGTGTCCACCTCCCAACATCAATTTTAACGAAGTCATTATCAGCATCATTCCTGCCATCCTTATCAAAATCATCATCATCATCATCATCATTTATCAACAATTACAATAAAAGCATCATCCTTCCTTCTGCCTCACTGTGTGTCTGTCTGTCTGTCTGTCTGTCTGTTTGTCTTAACAATACCAACATCCTCAGTATGTCTGTCTGTCTGTGTGTCCACATTAAACAGCAGCATTAACATTAGCTCTGTATTAGTGTGTGTATGTGTATATATGTGTGTATGTATGTGTGCGTGTATTTGTATATCTATGTCGGTATACATGTGTCTGTACATGTGGGTATATATGTGTGTGTGTGTCCACCTTACATCAACAATAATAACATTATGTGTGTGTGTGTCTCTGCTATCTTCTTGCCTCTATTTCATTAGAAGAATAAAACAACAACAATAATTACAACAACAACAACTGTAAACGGAGGAACTGTAATGAACATTTAGTGAAGGGTCACCACCATCTTGGGTGTTGTTCTGTTAGGGTTTTTTCTATTATTTTTTGTTGTTGTTGTCTTTGTATTGCTTGCGTCATTGTCACCATCATCACCAGTATCATCATAACCACTATCATCATCATTGTCACCACCATCACCAGTATCATCATAACCACTATCATCATCATTGTCACCACCATCACCAGTATCATCATAACCACTATCATCATCATTGTCACCACCATCACCAGTATCATCATAACCACTATCATCATCATTGTCACCGCCATCACCAGTATCATCATAACCAGTATCATTATCACTATTGTCATCATCATTATCATCGTAATCAACATTACCAGCACCATCATTGCAGTCATCATCATCATCGTTACCAACGTTGGTGTCATCACCAACATCACCACTAGCAGAAGCAGCAACAGAAGCCATCATCATCATCTTCATTGCCCTCACCACCACCACCACCAGCACCATCTCAGCAATCACCACCACCACAACCACCAATACTACCACCATCATTGCCTTCACCACCACCATCACAGCAATCATCAATACTATCACCAACACCACTACCAACGCCACCACCATCACAACAATCACTAATACTATCACCAACACCACCACCATCACAACAATCACCAATACTATCACCAACACCACTACCAACACCACCACCATCACAACAATCATCAATACTATCACCAACACCACTACCAACGCCACCACCATCACAACAATCTTCAATACTATCACCAACACCACCACCATCACAGCAATCACCAATACTATCACCAACACCACTACCAACACCACTACCAACACCACCACCATCACACCAATCATTAATACTATCACCAACACCACTACCAACACCACCACCATCACACCAATCATCAATACTATCACCAACACCACTACCAACACCACCACCATCACACCAATCATTAATACTATCACCAACACCACCACCATCACACCAATCACCAATACTATCACCAACACCACTACCAACATCACCACCACCATTGTTTTGTCATCACCACCATCATCCTCCATGTTCATTTTTGTTTTTATATTTAAAGAATATTTTGAAGGAGTTGAGGTTTTATTTGCATAATACTGGCTGGATAGCTGGCAGGCTGGATAGCTGGCATGGCAGAGCTGGATAGCTGGGTTAGTTGAACAACTATGTGAACCTAACCCAACCCCACCATGTCACCTCTGCTCTCCTTACATCACTGCCACCTACTGGCACTACAGATGAAGACACATACATACACACACAGAACCACATACACATTCACACTCTTACACACACACACATTCATAATCACATACACATGCACACACATACATTTATACATACATGCACATCCATAGATACATTCACACTCTTACACACATATATATACATACACACCACCACCACAGAGAGTGAGAAAGAGAGACAGTTGTGTACACACAAGATACAAGCAGTCACATATACATACATGCATCTCCACATATTGATTGGTTGGCCAGATGGATGGATAGATGGACAGATGACTAGAATTATGAGTAATTAAAAAAACAAAATAAGAAAATGAGCTAAGGGAGATAACTCAAGTGGGCTAATGACATGGATTTCGACGAATAAGAGGAAATATATGTAATGATATATGCCCAAAATGCTCACTTAATTGAAATTTCCCTTTTAGGTAGGGAACCTAACAGTCCTTGTTAGTACCTCTCAAAGAAAAATGGGGATAATTTCAAGGAATTAAAAAGTAATTTCTTTTAATTAATTTGCATATAGAAGGGGGTTCTCTGATCATCGTCAGCAGACAAGGTGACAGCTATGGGCATAATTCTGTTGAACTTCATCCCTGTAGCAGAGGGAAACTCTGCTTTGATCAGTCGACAAAGGCTTTTGCTTTTAGAAAATGTGTAAGAAAGGTTTTTGGTCTGTAGTAATTCTCCTTCATCTTCATCAAGTTTCACTGGGTGAAAGTCCTATTAACCCCTTAATGTTCAAACCGGCCAGAATTCTCTACCTCTTTCTGTTGAAACTGGCTGTAACTGGTCGCTCAAACTGATGTTAAGGTATTGTTCTCAAAATAAATACTTTCAAAATCTCATAGATTCCATATTATGTGAGATAATTATGTGAGGTAAAGCATTTACCATGAAAATATAATAGTATATATAAAATAATGTGAATGCTAAAGGGTTAAAAGCAACCATCTGCACAAGATCTGACTGGATCTCCAATCGAGAGCATCCATGTTTATTGAAGTTATCCAACTATCTTGCTTGTGGTCTCCCTCTGCATCTCCTGCCAGTTGGCTTAACCAGCAAAATCTGTCTTGTGATTCTTTCCTTAGACAAAGATTGCGTATCTCTGGCCCCAGAGTGGGTCCAGAAGGGAGCAAACATGAACAATTGGAAACTGCTGTAGTTTACATTTAAAAAAATAAACATTAGGTGGATGGATATTAATCTTCAAGATTTTTTTTGCTCCCTTAGCAAATATTATTTTGTAAATTTCACCCCCCAGTTTATGTCCATCCTTATCTTTCTTTAGTCTTTGTTAGCATTTCTTTGTTTTCTTATTCCACCCATTTTTTTTTTGCTTCCTATTTTTAACCCTCATACTTCCCCTACCACTCACCCCACCCCTCACCCCTGCACTTCTTTTCACTTCCTTTCTGCTTTTGTATATGTTTGTATGTCAATGTTTTCTTCTTTCTTAGTCCTGCTCTCAGTGATTGCATCTGATTTGGTTAATTCTGATGCTAATTATAACTGTGTTGGCAGTGCTTCTGTTTAGATTGTGAAGGGAGATAGCAGCAGTTGTTGTTGTTTAGCCCCAGGTCAATGCTGACTAACCAAACTAATGATCAAAAATCCAACTACCATGCGATGACTATCCTATCTTTTTAGTATATCGAATATGACATTGTCCATATCCTTTGTTTTGTTTATTTGTTGTTTTTTCTAAAGATGGTATGATGTGGTTTGAGGCAGATTTGGCTGCTGTTTCTAGCAGATCAAGTGACCACATAGAGGATTCCTTGTTAATTTGGAAGGGTGTGGTGGGACTAGATGGTAGTGATAGTCAGTGCTAAGTGTGTTTTGTAGTTGTGGTGGGGACGGTGGTGGCCAGAACAGTGATGGACAGTTAGTAGTTTAGGCTAAAGTATGGTGGTGGTGGTGGAGAAAGGGGAGATAACTACAAGAGCTCCCCATTCTGTATGGTGGCTGAGACAGAGAAAGGGATAAGAATAGAACCAAATACTCCACTTTCTCTCTCTCTCAGCTTTATTCGCCCCCTTCACCCCACCTCCCATGAGCCTATTCTTGATAAGACAATAGCTTGTTCTCTTTTCTGACTTTAGTTGAGTTTCCTCTTTATAATGGTGTGTGTATGTGTGTGTGGAAAAGTATGCATATGTGTATGATTATATGGGTCAATGCATGTTTCTGTATGAATTTCTCATTATAAACATATCAACACACACACACACAAGAACATATATATATTGTGTACGAAGTTCCCATTATGTCTTTATATGTGCATGCTTGCTTGCGTATGTATATACATATATACACACGTATGTATGTGAATATATATATATGTAAATACACACACACACACACACATATATATATATATATATACATATATACACATGTATGTATGTATGCATTGGCCTTTGTATGCATATAGAGCTAATTAAGATTATTTTCTTGTTTTATGTACTTGAGAAAGTGTGTGTTTTCTGTTATATGTATACGGCTGTGTATGCATAATTAAACTTATCTAACATTTAACTACTTGAGATTCTGTATGTGTTTACTTCAGTTTCGACGTGCGTCTATGCACACACATACATTAAAAAAATGGATTTTGCTCTATGTGGAATCTGGCAGTTACTTTCTGCGTATTAATATATCTGCTTGTATGTGTATTGTATGCGTGTGTGTGTATGTATATACCTCATCAATATACTGACTCTGCATCCCACCATGCATTGAGTACTACTCTCATTTATAATCTTCTCAGTCTTCTTACTACAGACACAATATCTCTCTCTCTCTCTCTCTCTCTCTCTCTCTCTCTCTCTCTCTCTCTCTCTCTCTCTCTCTCTCTCTCTCTCTCTCTCTCTCTCTGTATATATATGTGCGTGTGAGTGTGTGTATATTTATATATGTATGTTTATATCTAAAGTATTTCTTATCGCAACTTAATTGTTCATGGTAGTTATTGTTATGCCTCTTGTCATTGTGCTTCCTGTTGTTGTTGTTGTTATGGCTTACACCTGCATATGTTTAGCCAGCTTCCTATGAAATGCAATCTCCTTTGAGGTTTCTTGGGTGTTTTAATAATAGATGGCCCTAGGCCTATCATGTTGCCATTTTTCCAATGACGACGCTGGGTGTGTGTGCAAGATTTGATCTCAGGAGTCACAGAACCAGAACAGGTATCATAAAGATGTCCTTAAAACATACTCTAACATTTTTACTGTTTCCTTACCCTGCACTGATTAGGAAAGACAAAATAGATCTCGGTGTCATTTGAACTCCAGAACAAACACTGCAAAAGCTTTTAATTTGACATTCTAAGACATCTGATCTAACACTGCCTTGTGTATATATATATATGTATATGTGTGTGTCTGTGGGGGGGGGGGGGATTATGATCTACTTTCATGGTGGTCAGGGTTGTAATTCTTAAGAGATTGTTGTTACTTATGATAAGATTAACCCTTTCAATACCGAACCACCTAAAACTGCCCCTCTTTCTATGTTACAAAACTATTTCTTTTAAAGTGTTTATATTTATCTAGAAACGTTCCTTCATAAATTTTTGTAAGAACTTTTGTTATGTTCCAAACACCAGATTAATATTGAGGAAATTATATTAATTACTAAATCTTCCCTAACGCTTTATTATTTTCAAAATTATTTGAATATCATAGGCATCAGTGTCATTTATTAGAAATATAGCAATGAAAGAATTAAGGTTGCCATCAGAATTCCTTGTGTTATTGTATAACCAAGTTATATGTAGTAACCCTGATGAAGGTTGACTTTTGGCAAGCATATATACTTAAACCACAATATTCCAACATATACACACAAACATTTGCGTGGCATAGTTTAAGAGAAAAATCTTATACGCAATAGATATTACGATATTTCTTGGCACATTGTTACCGTTCTAAAGAACAGAAATTATTATATTTAATTAATTTTATTGAAAGACTTGTTATATCGAAAGAAAACACTTTTCTTTCTCATACATCAATATAGTTTCTATTTCTTTCACTCTGTCAATGTTTGCTCCTCGTTCACCCTTTCTTTCATTCTACCTTCTTCATTTTGTTTCATTCCATCATCTCAGCTTTTACATATATCTCCTTCATTCCTCCTCATTCTCCTCCTTAGTCTTCTTCCTCCTTCTTGTTCTTGTTCTTCTCTTCCTACTCCTCCTTCTTCCTTTCCTCCACCTTATTCTCTTTCGTTCCTCCTCGTTCTTCTTCTTCTTCTTCTTCTTCTTCTTCTTCTTCTTCTTCTTCTTCTTCTTCTTCTTCAGTCCTCTTTCCTCCTTTTCCTTTTTTCTATTCTTTTTCTTTCTTCCTTACCTTTTGTTTTGGTTTTCTTCATTTTTTTCCCCCATTTCCTTCTTACTGCTTCTTCAACAACCTCTTCCTCTTCTCTCTCTCTCTCCTCCTCTTCCTCTTCTCCCCCTCTTCCTCTACTCTCTCCTCCCTCTCCTCCTCTTCCCCTATTCTCTCCTGTCTTCATCTAATATTTTAAAATTGCTGCCAAGTAGTTAGGAAAATCCATTAATTTTATCTGCAAATATTAAATTCATAAGTATTACAATGTGTGTATGAGTGAGCGGGTGGGTTGAGTTGGGGTTGTGGGGGGTCATGGTGGCGTCTTTTGGTGGTTGAAGAAATGTGTGTGTGTGTGTCAGCATGTGTGTACATAGGCGTGCGAATGTGTGTAAGGTGTTTGTGTAGTGTAATCTCTAATTGTTGATATATTTTATTGCTCATGTATGCCTCTGTGTATATATGTGTATTTGAGTGTGTCTGTACATGTGTGTGTTTGCGTGTGTCTGTGTGTGTGTGTACGTGTGTCTGTATGTGTACGTGTGTGTGTGTGTGTGTGCTTACATTCATGTAGGAAGGTGTAATATATATATATATATATATATATTATTATTCATTATATATATATATCCGTGTATATGTATGCTTATGTGTGCTAATGGATTTATAATTGTGTAGTTATGTGTGTGCATGAGTGGATGTTAGTGTGTGCAGCTGATGTCTGTATATGCATATATATACATATATATAGGTATATATTCACACATATTAGGGTTTGTCTGTGCTTGTATACACCACTTTCTAATTGCTGGTGAGTGTATGTACATGTCTGAATGGAGGAATATGTAATACACAGACACACATATATATTTGTGTATATGTATATATATATATATATATATGAATATATATATATATATATATGTGTATATATAAACATAAATATGTATATATATATATATGTACATATATATATATATATGTACATATATATATATATATGTATATATATATATATATACATATACACATATATATAATGTATGTATGCATGTGTGAGGGAGTATGCATGTATATAGGTAGGTGTGTGCGTGACCGTGTATAACTGCATTATGATGAATGGTTTAAGACTTAGAAGAATACGTGTTGTTGGCCCAACAATAAATCTTATCTGACACATCATTTAATTGTTGCTGCAGTACTTCGTCAAGCACCATTGTTCTCCTTCATCCCTGCCATGTTTACTGTATAGACAATTATATTGGTATGTCTCTTACGTGTCACATCTGCTCTGACGTGACACAATACCGCTGTCACACTTCCTCTACAACACATTTGCCATGTTCTTTTCAACCATAAATTTATGCATCTCATTTGCTTACTGTCTCTACCCCCCCCCTCCATCGCTCACTCTCTCTCTCTCATTGTTTCTCACTTCCTCCCTCTCTCTCTCTCTCTTTTCTTTCCACTCTTCTCCAACAACTCCATCAAGTTTGATCCCTCATCTTCAATGTGTCACACACACTGCTTCGCCAGGTTCTGGTTTACATTAGGTGCGACATATCACTTTGTTACATCTATAAACATTCACCCTACCATCTACCATGTCACATCTGATAGCATGTGACCTAGTGGTTAGTGTGTTGGACTTACATTCATAAGGGTTTGTTTCAATGACTGGAGAGCACACTTGGTTCTGTAGCATGACTTTTCATGATAGGACCCCACCCCCATCATTAAAACACCTAAGAAACTTCCTATGAGATACAACTTCATAAGAGGCCAACTAAACCTGCATAGGTGTGAGCTGTAGCTACAGCATAAGACTAGGGGCTCCCTATCATTAAAACATCTAAGAAACTTCCTAGGAGATACAACTTTGTAAAAGGCCAGCTAAGCCTGATTTAGTGTGAGCTGTAAATTTTTTTTCTTTATTTTTCTTTTTGTTTTCATTTCTAATGTTAGAATTTCTCTACTGAGATAATTTACAACACAACAAACACCATCAATTATATTGTTGTAATATTACATGAATACTAGTCTCAATGTTCTGTACTCTGACACACTAATATCTTGTGGTTAAACCTTTCATTACCATATTTCAACAAAAAACCACTTCCTCTGATTATCAAATAATTTTGAAAATAATACAAAAATTTAAAGGATTTAGTAGTAGAATGATGAGTAGGTGTACTTGCTTAGCCCATCATTGAAACTACTCTAAGAAATGATGTTATAAACAGTAATGTCTAGTTTAGCTACTATTTCTAGCAGAGTTAGAGACCATTAATAGGCTCCCTCATTTGCAAAGCCTACTTTCTTACCCATCAGTGGCACAACACCCAGGAACCAATGAGGAGTTTCTATAGTACACAGTGCTAAGATTGTCCTGTGAGCAACATACCTATAGTAGACTGGTGTCTTAATCAGGTGCACAGATGTCTCTCAATGGTGTTTATTAGTATATTAGTTTCACATTAGTGTTTATTAGTAACAGCTTCTGTTTCCTCTCTTCTTCTATTGATGTTAATTCAATTATAAGGTGGGTTGAACCAGCTGACGTATAATAGATTTACAAGTTCCCTTGACATACCTTGCAGTTTCTATGTGTGTGTGTGTGTGTGTATATATATGTATCATCATCATCATTATCAGTAACGTCCGCTTACCCTGCTATCGATATATTTATGTATCTGTATATATATATATATATATATATATATATATATATATATGCATGTATGCATGTGTATATATATATATGCATGTATATGCTTATGTATTAATGCATATTCATAATCATATGATAGTTCATATTTCTGTATATGCAAACATGGTACCACACATGCATATATATATATATATATATATATATATATATATATATATATATATATATATATATATACTTAAGGATTATTAACTTTCTGCTAGATTTTATTTTGGAATGATTTTATTTTGGAATTATGCCATAAGGGTATAAAAAAATAAATAATGTATATATATATCTACACCTATCTCTCTATATATATGTATGGGTGTGTATATATCTATACATCTCTCTCTCTCTATATATATATATATTTATTTATATATCTGTCTATAGTATATGTATGTGTGTGTATATATATATATATATATATATATACATCTATATCTATCTACATCTATCTGTCTATTGTATATGTATGTGTGTATATAGATTAGAAAATAAAAATGAAAATCATATTGAAAAATAAGAAGAATTAAAAAGTAAATATATATATGCCCCCTCCAAAACAAGACATATCCCTGTTAAGTGTGAGATAAATGTGAATAGAGATAGAAAGTGATGTCAGACTTAAATTGTTAATTGAATTTTCTCTTCTGTTGCCGTATTTCTCCAAGAGTTTCTGCTTTGCTGCTAATATGAAGAATTATCTCATCTTTCATATTAGCTTTGTACCTGGCACCAACCTAAATGAAACTATGTTTCTTGAAGACAAATCAATTACTTATCAGAAGCCATTTTCTGGGTTGTTGTTGTTGCCTTCTTCATTTCTTACCTCCACCACTGCTGCCTGCCCCTACACCACCACAACCACCACCTTATATTCTGCTCCCCCTCAACCCCCTATCTCTCCTCCTCCTCCCTACCTACTCCTACTTGTGTGGTTGCACATCTTTATATATTCTGTAAACTTGTATGTATTTATTTATATGTCATTATTCAGCTGCTTCTAGTTATGCACATGTTGTATTTTGTATGCATGCGTGTGTGTGTCTGCCTGCGTGTGTTGGTGTGCGTGTGTCAGTATGTGCAAAAGTTTCCTTTCCTAGCAGGCTTCTATATATTTGTTAATTATTTTGTACAATATGCCATATGCATGTATGTATATGAATGTGTACACGCACACACATGTGTATATATATATATACATAAAGTTGCTTAGAAACATTTTATATGTGCCTAAAAATGTGTGTGTGTATATATATATATATAGAGAGAGAGAGAGAGAGAGAGAGAGGGGGTATATGCACATACACACGGGTATATGTGTATACATATAATATGCAGTTATTTACACACTCTTACATGTGCCTGAAGATGCATGTCTGTATATGTTTAACCACAGTAATTATTATATATATGTAGCTTCAATTCCTCAATAAATATAATTGTTTCTACTTTTGGCACAGGCCAGCAATTATCCCAGTGCATTACTGGTACTTTATTTTATCGACCTCATAAGGATGAAAGACAAAGTTAACCTCGGCGGGATTTGAACTCAGAATGGCAAGGGCCGTAACTCTGCGTCAAAGCATGGCGTCCGACCCTCAATAAATATAATGATTCCTCAATAAATATGATCTGGGTGTTGAACTCATGGTTGTGAGTCGATTCCTGAACCACTGGACCAGGAATGTATTGTATTTTGTGTTGCTCTTTGTGCCAGGAGTTGTGAACGGCAGTTAGTATCAGCAATGGAAAGATGAGTGGACAAATTGTTTTAATGGGGTCTGATCTAACAATCTCATCATTGGCTCATTTCCTGCATACACACACACACATATATATATATATATATATATATATATATATATATTTGTATGTTTTCTCTGGGTTTCACTCATGTAGCGGGGTTATGGGAATTATGTTCTCTGCCACAATGTACTTTACTTGTGATGGAGTTGTAGTGCCGTTGACCTGATATGCAGTGTGACATGGGTATTTTAAACCTGACAGAGCCCATCCCTCTTGAGGTCGAAACAAGGCCAATTCCTTCCTGAAAGAGGGAGGTAGGTATAGAGGAAGAATCCATCCTAGTCCTGGACTGACACTTTATCGGTCGACCTGGCGAGATATGAACTCAGAACGCAGTGGACAAAAACAAATGCCAAAGCATTTAATCCAATGCTCTAATGACTCCCAGTTTGTCACATTATGCCATGACTACATACCGTTAATAGGGCGAATACACTGGGAACAGCATGAACATCACAACTTCCTGTTTCTATACCACCTTTGGCCTTTATTAAGAAATTTATTATTCTGTTTAAATTTTCAGGTTTGCTCAAAGCAATCATGTGGCTTTCTGTGAACTATGATGTATCTGGTTGTTAAATTGTATACATGAAATATTATCATAAATGTATATCAGAATGTGCATATATATATATATTTATATATATATGTGTGTGTATGTGTTATATTATACATATAAGTATATGAAATATAGTGTGTTGTGTTACTGTATGTTATGTATACACTTGTAAGTTTATGAAATATAATGTGTATGTGTGTGTATATATATATGTATGTGTACGTATATATGAATGTGTGTTTGTCTGTATGTATGTGTGTGTGAGAGTGAGTGCTATTTTTCTCCCCTTGTCTTGTTTTTCACTAGATTCATGCTAAAATAAATTACAAAGCAATTAGATTAGTTTCAAATCCATTTTATATTTCAAAGCTTAATTTGTTTTGTGAATCTTTTCTTCTGTGTGACCTCAAAGTAATTCACACATTTCACATACACACACAAATACATACGCATACATAAACTCAGACATGCACACTCACACACACACACACACACACATTCATTTCACCTTTTGCCCACATCACATCAATTTTCATCTCATCATATGTATGAGTGTGTATATGTGCCTGCATGTATGTATGTAAGTGTCTGTGTCTATGTATGTGTGTGTATATATATCAGGATATGTGTATGTATGTCTATGTGTATATATCTGAATATGTATATCAGTCTGTATGTGTGTGGAAGGTCTTCCTCTTTGAATGTCATGAAGAATATTTTAATGAAGCCTGGTGTTGTTCATTTAGTAAAGAACTGGAAACTTTTGTGTTTTATTATCTTCTGATATCTGTCAATTGGTCTGGCAGTGTTGTGGTTGTTCTCTTTGTTGTCGATTGTGTTATTATTGTTGTGGTTAGTGTTGTTCTTGTTGTCATTAGTGTTGTTGTTGTGTTGTGGTTAGAGGTTTGTATTGTGTTTGTTGTGGTTTGTGGTGTGGTCAGTGTTGTGGTTGTTAAGATTTGTGTTGATTGTTGGGGTTGTAGTTAGTGTTAGTGTTGAGGTTGTAGTTAGTGTTTGAGGTTTGTGTTGTTGTTGAGGTTGTAGTTAGTGTTGAGGTTTGTGTTGTTGTTGAGGTTGTAGTTAGTGTTGACGTTATAGTTAATGTTGAGGTTATAGTTAGTGTTGAGGTGTGTGTTGTTGTTGAGGTTGTAGTTAGTGTTGAGGTTGTAGTTAGTGTTGAGGTTTGTGTTGTTGTTGAGGTTGTAGTTAGTGTTGAGGTTATAGTTAGTGTTGAGGTTTGTGTTGTTGAGGTTATAGTTAGTGTTGAGGTTTGTGTTGTTGTTGAGGTTGTAGTTAGTGTTGAGGTTTGTGTTGTTGTTGAGGTTGTAGTTAGTGTTGAGGTTTGTGTTGTTGAGGTTATAGTTAGTGTTGAGGTTTGTGTTGTCATTCTAGTGGTTCAATGTTTCATTTTACTGGATTTGTGGGAGTTGGTGTTTAATTTACAGATTATACTTTGTTGCAATATTCAATTGGTAACTCAGAAATTAGCTTACACTCACACACAGACACACACTCACACGCACGTGTATTGTGTGTGTGTTTGATTCAACATATATACATACACACAGATGCCATGGACATCTGACCTGTCTAGTCTCAGAATGTGATAACCTGTCTAACCCATGTCATCATGGAAACCAGATGTAAAACGATGATGATGATGATGATGATGAGGATAATGATGGTGAACTGTGTGTGTATATACATACACATGCACACAACTATATATATATATATGTATACACACATAGTCTTTCATCTAATGATATATCATGTTTACTTTCATATATTCATTACCATTGTTATCATATCCTTGAAACCATTACCATTGTTATAGTAATACTAAATATTATTATTATCATTACTATTATAACTATTATGAGGACAGTGGATTGGTAGAATCTTTAAAGCATTAGACAACCTGACACTATACCTTCTGCTCTCAAATCTTATGGTCAACTTTGCCTTTTATCCTTCCTGGGTTGAAATACAGTAATGTACTGGTGTTGATTTAATTAACATTCCCCTTTATGCCTACATTAGAAAAAAGGCCAGCAATTATGCCAGTGTATTACTGGTACTTTATTTTATCTACCCCGTAAGGATGAAAGGCAAAGTTAAAAAATAATAATGATTATTATGCATTGACAAACAAAAATGTAAAAAAACAACCAATCTATGCCATAATAATTTATATTTATATTGTTTTTTTTTTCTCTTTTTCAGTTGGAAAAATGCATGGCTCATAGCAATGGGACCAGTGAGTTACGAGGCTGAAGGATGGATATTCCAGGCCTGAGCTCCGAAAGTCTGGAGGATCATCATCCCCAGCCAACCATGACCCTTCCTATGACAACATTGTGTAGCTCCAACAACGATGACACTCTTCCAGCCCCGGCACAGCAACAACAACAGCCTCAACAACAACAGCCAACGCAGCATTGTTTCAGTAGCTCGGCAAAGATGGCTGATTCAATCGACCCATTCGGTTTGAATATCAGTAAGTCGGACCATTCTTTCAGTCCAGTGTTGTCTGGCTCGGCGACGAACGGTGTGTCCAGTCTGAGCACGCTACCCGTGAATACTTCCAAGGACGTTCGGGATGCACAATTTGTTCCAATTAATCATGCGTCTTCCATTAACGACGCCGAAGAATCGAGCATCGAAAGGTCGTCAGACCATGACGACGAGCCTGTGGAGTGTGGAGAATGTAACAAAGAGTTCTTAACCTTGCAGGAATACATGGAGCACCCGTGTGCCCGGTCTGAATCAGGTAGTCGAGTCGGTCGTGAGGAGAATCAAGGTTCAATTAGCGATAATGAATTGAGTGATGGGGAGAGTTTTGATGGCAGGATTGTGTATAATCCTGATGGCTCTGCCTATATAATTGAGGGTGCTGATTCGGACCAGAGTGATATAGACTCCATTGTGGATGTACCGCAGCAAGAAGGTAGTATAATTGTGAAAAAGGGCAAAGTTGAGGACAGCAAGGCTTCCGTTTATCCGCAGATAGCAAATGCTTTCTTTGTTCCTAGGAACACAGCTTCTTTTTTCAATAATTTCTACATGGTATCTGCTCAGAAATACATGCCCGATGCGCCGATCATGCATAGCTATCGTGTTTATGATGTTCGCTCAGCTAAGAAAGATTTGCTGAACGAGGGTAAGAGTGGAGACGACTGTTCAGAAAGTAATGAGAAATCTGCCATCCGATGTGAGGATAGCATATCTACCTCAAATGCTGGGGCAGCTACTGTCCCTACAAAACCAATTCTCATGTGCTTTATATGTAAACTTTCATTTGGTTATACAAAGTCTTTCATTGCCCACGCCATCGGAGAGCATTCAATGGATCTGAATGAGGAAGAAAAAGCAATAATGTCTCGGAAAAATGCGTCGGCGATTATTCAAGGAGTAGGTAAACACAAAAAGCCCCTTATGTCATTCCTTGAACCCAATCCAACTCCTGTCCCCGAAACTACAGTGTTATCCAACCCTAGGCATTTAACAAATTCTCATCCAACGTCAACCGTTTGTAGTTCGTCGGTTGACAAGGATAGCTCTACATCTGTCATTTATAGCCATGGACGTCCAAATACGTCCGAAAAACTCACTTCATCTAGACATTTTCACCCACAGAACTGTTCTATACCTTCACAAGACCTACCCTCTCATATTACACATGGCCTGTCTGCGAACAGCGAGGCTGCTATCACTAGTGCAGCAGCTGCAACATTGTCATCCACGCAGCTACAGCTGGCCACGTCAGTTGGTTGCCAATTGACATCAGCTGCTGCGGAGACGACTACAACTGCTGCACTCACCCCCGAAATCTCTAACCCCCATAACGAGGCCTCCATTGGAGACTCTAAAATCCCTTCATCATCATCACCACCATCATCATCATCACACTTAGAGTTGGAGAGAGCGGCCGTTAGTGATTCAGTCCCTCTCCCCTACTCTGAAAGCAATCACATTGAAAGAACAAACTCTCACACTTTCCTTACCTCCCCCATTCAAGGAATTCCTGGATTCTTGGGGTCCTGCGATGAGCATCCGCAAGGTCGGGCTCATGGCGTTGAATGCCCTAAATGTGATATGATCCTCAGCTCCTCTCAGTCGCTAGGCGGTCACATGACCATGATGCATTCGCGTAACTCTTGCAAAACTTTAAAATGTCCCAAGTGTAACTGGCACTACAAATATCAGGAAACTCTGGAGATTCACATGAAGGAGAAGCACCCCGAAAATGATGCGCAGTGTATATACTGCGTGACCAACCAGCCACATCCCCGGTTAGCACGTGGCGAGACGTATGCCTGTGGCTATAAGCCTTATCGTTGCGAAGTCTGCAACTATTCCACAACCACCAAGGGTAACCTCAGCATTCACATGCAGTCGGACAAGCATCTGAACAATGTGCAGGAACTTGCAAATGGCGGTGATATTAAGCTGCAGACTCAGAGTTTCAATCAAGAAAATGCACAACTGAAAAAAAACAAGCCAAAGCCAACGTGGAGGTGTGATGTGTGCAATTATGAAACGAATGTGGCAAGGAACCTAAGGATACACATGACCAGTGAAAAACATACGCATAACATGTTAGCACTTCAACAAAATATGAAACAAATGCAAGGAGACATGTCACTTCACATGAACCCTGTCCTGCTACTGGGTCAACAAGACCCTGCTCTACTCAACCTTCAATCCTCCCTTTCGGCTTCAAATTCTCAGTTTTCATTTGATCAACCCTTGATTCAGCAAGGTGCAACTCGGAACTTTGAAATTCCGGTTGACCTGAGTAAGGAGAATGATCTGTCGTGCTTTTCTTATGAAAACGATGAGAAACTTGCTGAAGGTGCTATGATGCTTCATTGCTGTGTATGCAATATCTTTACATCGGACACAATAGATATGTTGTCACATCATCTCAACATAGACCGTACGAAGCAGCATGAAACAGACGACATAATCATTTCCGCAGGTATGTATATGTGTAACCTGTGTACGTACAAAACGAACTTGAAAACCAACTTTTACCTCCATCTCAAAACTGACAAGCACCTTCAGCGACTGCAGCTTGTAAACCACATCAAAGAGGGAGGCGCCAACAATGAATGGCGCCTCAAGTACCTAACCGTCAACAATCCCGTTCTCGTGCGCTGCAATGCCTGTGAATTCTGCACGAACAGCATACACAAGCTTCAGATGCATGCAAACACGGAAGCCCATGAAACGTGCGCGCAACTCTTTCATCACCTGGCATCCATAGAGATGAAGATACCAGTTGCTCGACGCGAGTTTGTGTGCACTCTGTGCAATTATAGTGCTAGATCCAAGTGTCAGATGTTTCACCATGCGAAATGCATGAAACATGCACAAAATGATAGCCTAAGACAAGTACAACTACAGGAGCAAGGGAAATGCCAACCAATGGATCTATCAGAGATTTTCATTGTCAGGGAATACATGGAAGATAATGTACCCAAGATGTCTGACTCAGGTAAGCTGAACATTTGCCACACTTTTCCTTGTTATTTACATACATACATACACACACATATACACACGAACACATACTCTTACACACATCAACGCATGCACACGCACACTCCCTTTTTTCCTTCCCTTCTATTAACACCTACTTCCTACACCTCTAGTCATTGATATCATCTCAGAATGTCTTTCGTTGTTGTATGAGTGTGTGTGTGTGTGTGAGAGAGAGAGAATGTGTGTATGTGTGAACGTGTGTGTGTATGTATATGTGGACGTGTGTGTATGTGAAAGTGCTCCTGTCATTTAATTTTTCAAAACATTTGGAAACATCTTTTAAAATTCTTTGAAATTACTGACTTAGAGGGAGAAAAGAGATAGAAAGAAACACAGAGAGAGAGAGAGAGGGTGAGTGAGAGTGTGTGAGCGAGAGAGAAAGGGGGAGAAAGTACGTGTTTGTGTTAGAGAGCGTGTATGTGTATTTGAAAAGAGAGAATGTAAGAGAAAGAGAGAGAGAATACCAGTGTTAAAGAGAGAGAGAGAGAGAGAGAGAGAATGCGAGTCTGTTAAAGAGAGAGATTGATATTAATTACTGGGATGAACTGCCGTATTGTAAGTTCAAAATGAAATGCCATTATTTCTACAATACAACAACGAACGCTGCAGCTCTCCTATCGCCAGTTGACGATCATTCCTCTCTTATTTGGAGGAGAGCTTGCTTTCAATATTAATTGCCACAAAATTTCATTCTTTTTCACACACGAACACAAAACACACACACACTCGCTCAAACAAGCAAATACACACACATCAATTAAAATGCAAATAAACGAATGAACTTTTAAAATGGTTGATTGAAGAAATTGTAGATCTATTGCAAACGTTATCAGCTAAAAAAGAAAAAAATGAATAAGAAAAAAAGAATTTGTCTTGGAAATGTTTTTTTATATATTTCTTTGTTTCTGTTTTATGTATAAGTTTTGTTTGTTATTGATTGAAATAACTAAGATGTTGTCTATCACATTATGAATTGCAGAATATGAATATTTCCCTATATACTCACGTATAAGTCGCGCCCCAGATTTCCTATACATTTACAATGTGCTAAATATATATCTCGAATTGAGGCTTTGTTAAGACCTATAGATAAGACGCAATGACGTATTTCAATTGGGTAAATGTGCGTCTTATACATGAGTATATGCGGTATATAACATATATATATATATATATACCCACCTTTGTATGTGTATGTATATTATATACACTATTTTTAATACATATATGTATACATATATAACCGTTTGATTCATTAATTTACAACTATATTGATTATCGTATTTAAATTATCAACAGTTTAGTCACAAATCATAAAGGGGTTAAATTTTTATAGCTCCTGTGTGTTGTTTATAGCAGACGACAGATTGCGTATATATATATGAGTGTGTCTATATGTGAGTGTTTATTGTCTGTATGTGTATCCGATCGTCTGCTTTTGATTGTCTCTAACTCTCTATTGTACATCGTTTATCAAACAAGCTTTTTTAAAGATAAAGCAGTTATGCCGACATTTTTTTCTTTTGTCTTTTCACTGGCCTTTTAACCATGTTAACGAAACGAGCCGTCGTGCAACGAAGCTAGTATTTAGTTCTGCAGGAAGTCTTTTTAACGAAAAATTATAATTGTTTTGAAATCCTTAATAAACCGTCTCCTTTACTCCATTTTTTTTTTTTTTTAAATACTTTTTATTCCTTTCATTTCATACCGCCTTCTTTATGTATTTGTAATTTTACTGTCTGCAAGACAGGGAAGACAACCTTTTCTTGGTACATATCTCTGGCTTTCTTTTTTTGTTTTTGTTACCAGTCCTTCTACCTCGACACCAACAACCATTCCATCCCTTCCTAGCCTCTCTCTCTCTCTCTCTCTCTCTCTCTCACACACATACACACATACGTTATGTGCACTCTTTGTCCTTTGTGCAATTTGTTAGACTGTGGAGGAATTGTTGATGTTTCTCTTGAAGTAAATTGAACTGGAAAACCTTTTCTGGAGCGAACATGGCGTGTGCGTGTGTGTATGTGTGTTTGACTTAGTGGTTATGGAGAACGTTTCGCAATCACAAGGTCTCGGGTTTGAACCCCACACTAGCCTTGTGAAGTATAACTAGATTGATGGAAGCGGTGAAACAATATCGCTGGGTCCGGGTTTGTTACACATTGTGTTATGTTCATTCGGCGCCTGGGAACTTCATTGGGGGTTACACGTGTCCATGGAATACCCAGTCACTTAAATTATAACACAATGAATAAGCAGTCCTATTGAGTATTTTAGTTGTTCGATCTACTAAATTGATTAGTTCAGTTCATCGAACTACTTAACACACTCATCACAAAACCGACGATGGATCTATCTGTCTATTTTGTATCTCTTGTATCAGTGTCTACATTGGGATTTTGTTATAACTATATTCGTATCGCATTGTGTTGCATATCCATTAGATGAATAAATGTTTATACACCAATATATGTGTGTGCGTGTGTGTGTTTATATTATTTTATTCTTTTAGTGGTTTCAATCATTAGACAGCGATACACACTCAACACACACACAGACTAACAGTATCACAAATATGTGTGTATTTATTTAATGAGTAGTTAAGGTTGTTAGAGATAGAATCATAAACTTACTACCGCATTCAGATAGCCATACATACATATATATATATATATATATATATATATATATGTGTGTGTGTGTGTGTGTGTGTGTGTGTGTATACACACGTATAACAGATATAGATAGATAAACACAACTTTTATACATACCACGGCTATAGTAGTGACTGTAATAAAATACATACCATAACTCAAACAATCTTAATAAAGAATCGTACCTGAGCCAGAACATTTTGCCAAAACTTTAATTCTAGAAGAAGCAGACAGGGTTGAAGGAGTGTGAAAGAGAGAAATGAGAGATAAGGAGATAGTAAATGTAGTTAGAATGAGATGGGAGCAACATAGAGAGAGAGTGAGAGGTAGGAGAAAGAGAGAGATAGAGCATAAAATATAAAGGTTATGAATTCCGCCTAAGAATTCTCTAGAAATAATAATAATGATAATATTTCTAATTTAGGCACAGGGCCAACAATATCTTTCATAGTGTGATGGGGAGGATTAAGTCGCTTAAATCAACCTCAGTACTTGACTGGTACTTTATTTATCGTCTGCCGGAAGGATGAAAGTCAAAGTTGACCTCGGAACAAATACCAGAAGACAGTTTGACCGAGTCTCTAATGACTTCATCAAAGTTACAGGTCGTACCCGGTACCTGGCGGTGTACTGACTGATATGTTATGAGCGCTGACCTGGGATGGTGAAAGGTTAAGTCAAACTCGGCCATGGATTGGTTTGAACACCTCACAAAATAAGAACAATAGTTTCTAATTCAAGCACAAGAAGAACAATTTTTTTTTTGGGGGGGGGTGATCATACCGACCGACTCAGTACTTGACTGGTACTTTATTTTATCGACCTAGGAAAGATGAAAGGTAAAGTTGACCTCGGTAGGATTTCGTAACTAAGTGCCGCAAAGCATATCTGTTCGACGCTCTTCCGATTTTGCCAATACAATGCTCCGTGTTTAACAGTGGTAAGAAACTATACGGAGAGCAGTATAGCAAGTCTTCAGAGAAGGATACCTCTTCAAACAAGTGTTTGGGCCCTTAATTTGTTACTTACACTCTAAGGGGGCCGGGCTGCATCCAGGTCACGACTCCTGGGTGCCCTTCTGCTGACATTTAGCCATTCAGATATCGGAGACTTGTGTAATTAAACTGTATGAAGATGTGTTGACAAGATCTAGCTGGAACTCCTCTCCGTCGCCTCTGTTTTCAAACTTATATTCAACATTGTGTTGTCAACAATAAGACGTGAAAAAATAAAATAATAACCGCTTAGGATGTTAAGTGTAAAGTGGTTGTTACTATTACTGTTGTTGTTCCTGTTACTGCATTACCAATAATATATTGTTACTAACCACTGCAAACGTTAGTGATGCTACTAGCAGACTCTTATAGTCAGACTATCAGACAATTTCAGGCAATCTCTCCCAGCTGGTGGCAGGCTTAAACTGACTCTCATCCGTATTTTCTTGTGAAATTTAAATAAATAAATATAGAACAACAACAAAAACACTTAAATTTCTTTACTTTTTATCTCAGTATATGTCTATGTATATATGTATGTATCATTTTGTTCGTATCTTTTTGATCCAGTGATTGTGTATGTATGTATGTATGTGTGAGTGTGTGCATACGCTGTATAATTTGTGTATAAGTGTGTGTGAGTGAGTGTTTACTGTAATATTGTGTACGTAAGTCTGTATGTATGTTTTATATTTTTGTTTGTTCCTTTACTTATTTTTTTGTTTATGGACACACACACACACACATATATATATATATATATATATATATATATACACAAATTCCTAGCTGCATATTTTAGTAATTTTAGTGTTGTCGGTAAGCCGGGCCACGAATTGTGGTATCTATCAATAATTATCTCGTTTAACTAAGGGAAAGGCATGGAAGTCACAACCTCCTATTTCTCCCCATCACCGCCACTCTCCTTTCGACGGAAATCAATTGCAGCCAAAACGAAATCTGTATTTCACTCCATCACACACCACACCCTAAAATCAATATTTAGTATTTCATTTTATTTTTTTTTTTTTTTACTGGTTTTCAATCGTTAGATTGTGGCAATGTTGAGACATTGCCTTCGTTTAGTCGATCATATCCGACCGATCACATTTTTTTGTTCCAGTCTGGCTATTATTTTATCGATCTTTTTTTAACGAACCGCTAAGTTACGACAGTGTGTTCTTTTACTCTTTTACTTCATTCAGTCATTAAACTGTGACCATGCCTCGACACTACCTTTACAGTACACACACACAGGCACACATACACACACACACACATACACACATATATATAAGCATATATGTATGTATATATATATATATATATACATATATTTATTAAAATAAACCACTCTACATCTATAACGTTTGAATGTGATTAATGAACGCGGCAAGAACACCATGTTTTTTGTTGATTTTTATTTTAGTGTTGTTTTTAATATTTTTTATTTTAGATCCTGTTATCTTAAGTTACATGTGCAGGCATTCAGATATACACACTTATACGCACACATTAATATATACATACATACATACGTCTTACCCCATACTAGCATTGGAAAACGGATGTGAAAATCAATGATGATGATGATGTTGGCAGATTGAAAGATCATGTCAAAATTATGTATAAATATGTAGATATGTCTGTATGTGTGTATATATATATATATATATATATGTGTGTGTGTGTGGTATATGTAAACGGATTCATGTGTGTGTTTATGATTAAGTACTGGAACATACCCTCCCCCTCGTCCCTCTACCCTGACATGTAAGTAATATTTTTTTAATGTATGTACTATATATTTTTACATCTGAATCTAGTTACATATGTACATACATATCTATAGTAGTAATATCTCAGTTTTATGTATTCAGACACGTGTATATGTGCACGCGCGTCTCTGTGTGTGTATATATATATATATATATGTGTGTGTGTGTATGTGTATATATATATATATTTAAGCGTCTCTTATAAGATACTTAATTCATAAATTTGCATACTCTCACAAGCACATATACAGAAACACTCACACAATCGTATGTGTGTGCATACACAATATATATGTGTGTGTATACTCATTCACGCGCATACATATAACAGACTCACACACAGACATATATATATATATACATACGCATATACACACACACAAGCATAGCATACGCGAGTTCGTATGTTCCATATGTTTTCTATGGGAAATTTCTCAGACATATCTCGTTTTCCTTTTCTCCTCAGTTAGGTTCTTGTCTGGTTCTATTGTAACCTTTTGTGTGGAACCAAGACCATAAAATCTGGTGAGTTACCAACTCTAGCATCGACCTACACCTGCCTTCCACTTCCACCATTATCACCCTATCCTTCTCTCTCTTCTTGCTTGCTCTCACTGTGTATATATATATATATATATATATATATATATATATATATATATATATATATATATATATACACACATTACATGCATTCATATATACATATAAACATATACATACATACACACACAGACACACATATATATATATATATATATATATACATGCATATATGCACACATTCATTTATATATACACATGCATATATACATATAGCTATATCTATATCTATATGTTCGTACATACATATTTACATACATACACATTTATACGTTCATACACATACACATGCATACATATATAAATGATTATATACACATGCTCACGGACATACTGTATATACTTATATAGATGCTCATGCAGACACTTCATACAAAAAGTAACACATACACACACACATATATATATATACATACATACACACAGGTTGTATAGATTAATGTATATATATGCTGTGATTACGTCCCTCTACACTGTGTGACTCAGGTATGCAGACAATATATATTTATACATACCTCTATAAACACTTGCACTCTCATACAGCGACATACATATACACATAAATACATTCCACACATACACATACACACATACACATACAGACATAGTTATTCTAAAATATGCTTATGCATACACCCCCTCCACCTCCCGTCTATTTCTTACCCTCTCTTTCTCTCTCTCTCTCTCGCTCTCCCCATCTCTCTCATTCTCTTTCTGTCTCCAACCTCCCTCTCTTCCTGTATCTAACTCTCTTTCTCTCTCCCTCGATCATTCTCTTTCCTTCCCTCTCTTTCTCTGTCGCTATCATTCTCTTTCCCTTCCTCTCTTTCTCTGTCTCTATCTTTCTCTTTCCATCGCCCCCCTCTCTCTCTATTCCTCTCTACCTCTCCCTTTCTCTATCTCTATCAATCTCTTCACCTGTCTCCCGCTCCTTCCCCTACAGTTATCTCTCTACCCCCCCCCACCCCCATTCTCCTGTCTGCTGTAATTTGCTGTGTTCAGCTTTCTCACCTGTTCTGCTATCTTTGTTTCATGTTTAATTATATTTATTACCTCTCTTCTATTTCATTCATGTTTTACTTTTATTATCAATCTTGTTATTCTTGCTGGGGTTCCTATTTTAACGAAGCCATATACATACATACATTCACCCCCCCCCCCCCTACACACACACACACATATAATGCTTGTCATTTGAATGAAGGCATGTGGCCTAGTGGTTAGGGTGTTAGTAATATCATGAGTTCGATTACATAAACGGATGTTGCGTTGTGTTCTTGAGCAAGATCCTCTATTTCACGTTCCAGGAGAAACATAAATCACCTCCAACACCGCCATCAATAAAACCAATACTACCATCACCGACACCAGTGCCACCATTCCCTACACCATCATCACTAACATCAATACCACCATCATCACTAACATCAATACCACCATCACCAATATAACACTAATACCACCATCATCACTAACATCAGTACCACCATCACCAATATAACACTAATACCACCATCATCACTAACATCAATACCACCATCATCACTAACATCAATACCACCAACACCATCACAACAATCATTCACACCAACACCAACACAACTATCGCTAACACAACCATCACCACCACTAACGCCATCATCACCACCACCACCACCACAACAAACTCTCGTATCTTAGCAATAACAATTGTTGCCTGTATCTTTAATTAAGTTTTCCCTCTGCAAGCGGATTTGATAGCAATCAATGGAAAATAATTGACTGAAATTATTTTCAGTTTATCGCCATACCTTCAAGTATTTAGTTCTTCTTTATCTAGCTCCAAGTATTTAGTCCTTTCTTTAATACCATACTTTCAAGTATTTAGTACTTTAACACCATACCTTCAAGTATTTAGTCCTTTCTTTAACACCATACCTTCAAGTATTTGTTCTTTTTTTTTAATCTAAATTGAGTTCTAATCTCATTCAAATTGATTTAACGTTTCATAACCTTTGATTGTGGAGGGCTAAAAAATAAGTACCAGTAATGTACTGAGGTGGTTTTATTGACTATTGTCTTTGTGCCACTCCCACTTGCCAAAGATGTTAAGAGTTGAGTTAAATTAAAACAAAGTCCTTTATGGAACTGACCTTTTATCAAAGGCAATCCCTATATTAGCAGATAACAGAAGAGTAATTATTTAATGTGTGCGTATCAAATCTTTGCATTTAAAACCAATTACATATACTGTTGTTGTTGTTGTTGTGTGTCAGCATTATTAACCCTTTCGTCTGATATGTCGTCCGCCTCGTGGTCCCGGCCGACAGGATGGGGATTATGCTTAATTTTTATTAGTTGATTCAATGAACGAATCAAAAATCACCATTTTCGAAAATGTGGGGTTTCTGCCCTATATAAATTCATTTCATGGTCTAAACCGGACCACGGTGTTTATCATCGGATTCATTCCCAAATTGGCAAAGTTGCCAGGATAAAAAAATGCGAGCCCCACATGTGTTTCTTTGCTCACCTTAGGAAGTACACTTAAAGAGAATCCCAGAATCCCCGTCAATATCACCCCCGTTATTATCTTAATGACCACAACAGTCATCAGGGTTGTTGACTGGCAAAATTGGTAGAGCGACCAACAAAATGCTTTCCGCTGTTTCTTCCTGCTCTTTACGTTCTGAATTCGAATCTGGCTGGGGGTCGGTCAACTTTGCCTTACATCCTAAATAAAGTAACCAGTTAAGTACTGAGGGGTCGATATAATTGACTTCCGCCTCCCCCAAATTGCTGGCCTTGTACCAATCTTAGAAAGAATTATCGTTATTATCATGCGTATTGTTGTTGTTGATGATGATGATGATGATGATGTCCAAGACGTCTCAACATGTCAGACACTTTACTTGCACCTACCTCCTCCCCTCTCCACCTGTTCCCTAATCCTAATCTTTTATTTTTAATCCTTCACTAATCCCACTCATTGGACAGGGACATATGTATAATCACTTTTACAAGTAATTACAAACTCTTTCACACTCTCTCCTCCTCCTCCTCCTCTCTCTCTTTTCCCCTTTCTTTCCTCTTCCTTCTTACTCTTTTACTTTCTTTTTTACTTGATTCAGTTTTCCTGTTTTGTTTTAAACTTACTTTTTGTATTTCACTCACTCACTCACTCACTCACTCACTCACTCACTCTCTCTCTCTCTCTCTCTCTCTCTCTCTCTCTCTCTCTCTCTCTCTCTCTCTCTCTCTCTCTCTCTCTCTCTCAACTATGTTATAGTTATAATTCACGCATCGCGATTCTTTGCTTTATGGCAAAAAACACATCTGGCTGAATGTGACCAAATTGGGGGTCAAAGATCACGAAATGACCTATTACATACATACGTACACGCAATACAGAAGATATGCATACGCACAGACGTAAGTACGTACATGCTTGCAAACATACATATGGCATGCCAACGCACACACATAAGTACATACAATCATACATATGACATGTCGACCTACATGCAAACACACATAGCACAACATAAAGAGTTGGCGTTTATGTGGCTGATCAGTTAGCTAGAAATAACTCCCGAATATCTTTAAAAGTATACTCTGTGGTACTAAATAGACAAGAGTACATTGGATAATGTAGTTCTAGGTATGCAATGCCTGAGAGAAGGACATGATGGTCAAGGTTGGAAGGCTTTTTGACTAGAGGTCACCTGAACCGCAGCAATGTTAAATAAAGGGTCTTTCAGAATGGTACAGCCCTCCACCCTGTCTGGAGTTTGAACCCATCATTTCACGACCGTGAAAGCAAACAACCTAACCACTAGATCACGTGCTTTCACCTTAACAGTCGTTTCTGGAATACTGATAATAATAGTAACCACATCGTGATGATCAGGATGATGATGTTTATGGTGGTGGTGGCATCAACGATGGTGGGGATTATGGGGGTGGTAATTTCATAATGACGGTAGTGGTGGCGTTGATGACATTAAGAAGGGTGGTGGTAGTGCTGTTGCTGAAGGCGGTGGTTAACTATCAGGTGTGGTCATAGAAACTAGGATGGTGTTTTAGAGTTAGCTTGGCATGGATGATAATGGAGATACTATTGTATTTTCATCATGACAATGATGATGATGATGTGGATGGTGATGGTGGTGATGATTGGGATAATGGTGATGCTGTTATTTGATGATGTGGATGGTGATGATGATGGTGGTAATGATGATGATAAATCTAATAACTCTGTTAATTGTTTGAAATGTTAGTCATGTCAATGAATGTCCAATCACGATCAGTTACTACTGATGACGTCAGACTTGTGTTGCAACCCCCTTCCCCCTCTCTTGATATCGCTATGGGTTTGTTATTTATACCGGAACATATTCATTATTGTTTTAATTTAGTTTTAGAAGTTGTGAGAGTCTGTTTGTGATTGTCTGCAATTGTGTTTCTGGGTGTAATGCTGTCTGTGTGTGTTTCTGGGTGTAATTGCCTGTGTGTGATTGTATGTGTCTGTGTGTAATTGTGCGATAGTGTGTGTCTGTGTGTAATTGTGTGTGTGTATGTGCGCTTAACGCCAGTTTCCAAGACACAACTAATATCTCCTACTCTGAGAAATAAACGTAGTCTCATCCCATCCTCCAACAGTTATGTAGTGTTCTGAAGAGACCTAGACTAACCATTATGCAAAATATACGTGTTCAGAGCCTCAGGTAAAGTTTTTATCCTGTAGAGTATATTGGAGTTCTGTTCCATATTCTATATATGGCAATAGCATAGTCTCCTCAGTGCTAAAGGTATTTTAAAGGTTTTAATCCGGCTCTCTGTAGAACTAACTTTAAAGGTTTTAATCCGGCAAATGTAGAACTAACTGAAAAGGTTTTAATCCGGCAAATGTAGAACTAACTTTCCACTTTAGAAATAGACTAGAAGGCTTGCTGTAGGTTTGAACCCTCTATACCAGTGGTTCCAAACAGTTTTACTGACCTCTTTTAAATCATTTTCTTTTCCCACGGACCTTCCCTAGCTCCTGTATTATAATTACTCTCTTCTCAGATTGTTTTATGGCGATGATAATGATGTCTAATTTAGGCATAAGCTTAGCAATTTGAAGGGAGAGGAAAGTCGATTAAATCATTTCATCGACTATCCCCGGAAGGATGAAAGGTAAAGTTGACCATGGCGATGACAATGATTTCTTATTAAGGTACAAGGCTAGCAATTGTGTAGCACAGGAAGTCGATTATATCGACTCCGGAAGGATTAAAGGCAAAGTTGACCTCGGCAGGATTTGAAACCAGAACGTAGAGGGTCGAAACAAATACCACAAAGGTATTTTGTTCGACGCTCTACCAATTATGCTAATCCACCACGCTCCAATCATGCCACGATGATAACAATGAAACGAGAGAAATATATATTCTTGTAGAAGAATGGATACCCTATAGTGTATTCGTGTGTGTGTGTGTATTATGTTTTTAACAAAGTACTTAAAATTCTGAAAATAGTTCACGGCAACTCCCTCCTCCCTCGTACTAGCTTTGCGGAGCGCCAGAGGTCTTCGGCTCCTCCAGATTGGGAATCACCTCTCTATGATCTTAAAGCTGGCATTAACAATATTCTGTCCCGATCTACTCGGCCATTTTGGATTCCCATGACCTGGGGAATAAAAGATTTCTAGAACTGGAAAAGTATTATAAAAATAACAAAAAGCAAAATATAAAACACAAAATAATGGACAAAACAAACAATAAGATAGTTAAAACAAACAAAATCCGTAATAAAAACGTCTAAAATTAAAACAAAAAACAACATCAATTTTAGACAGAAAACCAAAATGTATTTTACTAACATCAAACTGACTCTATGTTACTACGATGACCTTTTTGTTGCTGTTGTTGTTGTAGTAGTTTAGGAGTGGGGTTACTTTGTATGACCTCTCTTCCAGAAGCTTCCGTTTCGTTTCGTTCTTTGCAATTTCCCCCGCCACCACCACTACCACCTCCACCATCATCATTATCGTCATCATCATTGTGACCTCTTTCCACAAATTAACTAACCAACTTCTCTACTCTATAACAATTAGCAATAACGCCTTGCAATAATATATACTGAGATTTAACAATTATTAGCCTCAGCCAACCAGCCACCACCATTTCCACTACCACCATTCAGTTTCCTCTCTTACCAACAGACCGATGGTGGCGGTGGTGTCGTCGTCAGTAGGAGGAGAGAGTTGTGGGACTAATAATGCTGGATGGCTCTCTCTCTCTCTCTCTCTCTCTCTCTCTCTCTCTCTCTCTCTCTCTCTCTCTCTCTCTCTCTCTCTCTCTCTCTCTCTCTCTCTCTCTCTCTCTCTCTGATCAAGTACCACCACCACTGAGTGTGTGTGGTGTGTGGTCTTAAATAAATTGAAATATAGTTGGTGGTGTGAACCGAGTAGTTGTTAACTTAGGAATATATATATATGCGTGTGTGTGTGAGAGTATATTTATATATATATATATACTCTCTCACATACATACTCAAATACATATATTTAAGTAACAGCCGTACTAAGAGTGAGAAATGAAATTTCGTTTCATTTTTTCCATTTATCGTTTTCGGTGCGCCCGGCCGACTGAAATCACTCGATATGCAAATTAGGCTGCTCAGCCGTTAATATGCATAAGGAAAGTATATACTTTCAGACGTTCAATCATCTGGCAGGAAGGTATACGATGCTGATGATAGCTAATAAGCTTGAAACTAGTACATCGTTCCTTTGTCAGTGTTGAACAAAAGGGCAACGATGGTTGCTAAACACTGTACGGCTTAATTCGGGCTGTTTGTTTACAAACAAACCGAGCATTATAATAAATGTTCGGTAAACCCATACGTACATATATATATGTGTGCATGTATGTATATATATACATACTACTGTACGTCTGTATACATATATGTATGTACGTATACATACTTATATATATATATATATATATTCTACATTTTTGTTTTGGTTTGTTGCTAGCTAGATTTGAAGTCTTTACTCTAATACTGTAAGTGTCTAATCCTAAAGATATTCTAAACATCTGAATTAACAAACCTGGTTGTAGGTATTTTCTGTTAAATCATTCATTTCAGGATGTAGAGAATTAACTTCTCGTGTCCTGTACTACATCAAACCACATTAGCAAGACATCCTTGAAAAGTACGAATCAGCACCATGGCTGCATCCCGTTAAAAATTGTAGTCTGTACGACTGTAACATTGCAAATTTTTTCACAGCGATTTCTCCACTAGTAAAGATAATGTAAATATTTGAATCAACGAACCTCTTTTTTACTGTTTTTTTATTTTATTTTATATATAAATGAGATTTTCTGCTAAATTATTAAAGGATGTTAAGAGTTAAAACCATCAAGACAGCAGGCATTGCTAATTGTATAGTACAGCTTTTTTATTTCTGCGTTAGATGTCGCAGCCTCTGACTTACTTCCTTGGCAAAGCTGGTAGAAATCTCAATTACACAAGTTGCAGAGTTTGGTGCAGTAATGCTGATGGTGTTGGCATAGTGTGATGTGATGTGTGTGTGTGTGTGTGTGTGTGTGTGTGTATACGAAATAAAATATTTCGGGCATATATATATTACATGCATACACCCGCTGGATGTTCTAGATACGTTACACTGGGGGAAGGGGTCTGAGCGTGAGAAAATGTGGGATTGTCATGGTTAGAACGGCCTTTGATCTCAGACCACGGTGAAAATGATCCAATATTTTGTCCAATGATTGTGATCCTTCTATGTATCTATCTATCTTTGTTCAGACATGAGTGGTCGTGGGGACTTTTACAGCTCTTTGGTCAAAGCAAATCGCCATTGACGTAGAAAACCTCTCAACAAACCACCTTGTGTAGGTGTAGAATTATATATATATATATATATATATATATATATATATATATATATAACGAAAAACAATGATATAACAACTCAAAAATATGTCTATAATAACGTAAGAGAAAGCAAGCTCGCTAAACACCAACTTTGGTACATGTTATAAAGTTCCTCCTTTTTTATATATATACAAGGTGCGTTTTTTCATTATCTTTTTCCTTATATAACCTGATCTCTATAGAACGTTTTCTAACGTCCACACTTTTCTTTCGCCATATATATATATATATATATATACTTACACGTGTGTGTATGGTATATGCTTCCTCATAAGTACTTCGTATGCGTCTACCAGCTTCTATGCTAGTTAGGCAGTTAGAAATGACGTACATGTGTGTGTATATATATATGTATACACGAGTGTATATATTACTGGTCACTCGAGACTGCGTATGGGCGTTGGTCAGTTGTGATAATTACAGCTTGGTAATTAATTAGTAGAGAAAATACTGAACGCCTTAGACGACTTTTTGACTACACGAGAAGTGGTGTAGTGCGGTGGTATAGTGGTTGCTGGCGTAGTGGTGACGGTGTCGACTGGTGACGTCGATGGTCGTGTTAGTGGTGGTGGTGAAGGTGGTGGTGGTAGTTAGTAATGGTGATGATGGTGATTGATGGAAATGTCAGCATGACTTTGTTTTTTTTTTTAACAAGACAACAGCAGATACATACATAGACATTAATATAATACATATGATGAAAACATATACATATATACATATATATATAACAACTACATAAACATACACATTAATAGAATGTATTAAGACAGCTGTGCGTGTTTACGAGAGGAAATTGTCATTAATACTAATGAGTTTCGTCTCATTAGGAATTTAATTTAATTGGTTTAAATTTATTTTTGGTTCACTCCACTAAGTATGATGTTGGCCATCATATTGACTATATATGTATGTCCTTCATGTTGAGGGCACCCTTGGGAAATATCGAATGTCATTATTATAAATTAGCTAATTAGAGAATAATCTTTTACAAAATCTATATCCTCTCGGTCGTTCTGTAATATGTTAAGTACGTTATATTCAAATTCGCTGAAAAGCTCTGCTTGGACCGAAACATGTCGGGAATTGTCACCGTATTCAATGAAGATCAAACTTACTTCCGGTCGCATGTCTCCATACAATAATTAAGTTTTTAATCAATATCCCTTCCGGTGATCTTTCCCTTCACTTCCTTTAGAGAAAATTCTATGTGTGTATGTGTGTTTGTGTGTGTGTATATCTATCTATCTCTCTCTCTCTCTCTCTCTCTCTCTCTCTCTCTATATATATATATATATATATATATATATATATATATATATATATATATATATATTACTTTCTATACCTTTCAGTTATATATACATATATATATATATATATACACATACACCTATCTCTATTCCATACTCCGTCTAAGTCTACACTCACACACACATATATATATATACGTATGTGTATATATAAATATACACCTGTCTCTATTCCATACTCCGTCTAAGTCTATACTCACACACACACATATATATATATACGTATGTGTATATATAAATATATACCTATCTCTATTCCATACTCCGTCTAGTCTACACATATATATATATGGATGCAACACAACGAATCCACACACACTCGTGTGTACATATACGCGTACGAAATCTCGCACGCCCTGTCCACGTCAACCCAACTGCCATAATTGTCTGACAAAAGCAGTCACTAACACACACTATATATATATATATATATATATATATATATATATATATATATATATGTACGTACGTATGCGTGTGTGTCTATATGTGTGTGTATGTAGGTAAATGTATGTAAGGTATGTATATAAAACTAATAAGAACAGATGTAAGCTTATGGTTGCTTTCTATTCAAGTTGATTTTGATTAAAAAATATAAAAACAAAACACATGAAATAAAAGAACATTAAAGCCAAACTAAAAATATAAAGAAAAAAGACAAGAAAATAAAAAAAAAAAGATCTGAAGTTATTTAATTAATTTCGTTGTTGCTTCTCATTATTGCTGGCTTTTGTTGCTTACGAATTTCACTAAAATCTCTGTTAACCCACATATATATACAGGTATATATAACTGCATAGTTGTACTGCATACTTTTCAAACATATATATACACACATACATACGAACGTACATACACACATAATTACAAACATACATACACATGAACGTACACACACACACACAGATATATATATATATATATATATATATATATACAGTGGTGAATACATACGTATATGCGTATAGTACATAACTATGTAAAACCCGCACCCAAACTGTCCATTCCTGTTATACACAGTAGCTGAAAAACTCTGATTTTTGTATGAACACACACACACACACACACACACACACACACACACACACACACACTACATGTTAGTGATTTCAGAAGACGGCGTTAATTTAGAGATTTAGGGCAAACCTGAAGGAGATATAAGCACCGTTTTTTAATTAGAAGTTTTAGCTTTGGAAAGAATAAATTGTGCAGTGTAAACACTTTTCACTATTCCTCTGTCTACAGAAAAACACGGGAGATTATTCTGGTGCATTCCAGCCGTTATTGTCCTCATCAGTGAATATCTAACCTTACAGTTTCGAGGGTGGAGAAGTATCTCTGGCTCCTTTAAAGCAAATAATGTTCTCTCCTGTCCCTTCAGTCACTACACCATAAAGCTAGTTCGTTATTGGCGTATCAGGTGATGCTCGCTAAGGTGCTTGGTTATTCAAGCGACTTAGCCACGCTATCACTCGTGGTAATGCCGTGTGTATTGGCTTGCCTCCTGTTGTGACGGGTCATCGGGAAACTTTTGACGGTTAAAAATGTTATTTTTAAATATCTCATCTTCTCCTTTTCCAGTGATATACTCTTGTCTTGGGAATCACGCTATATGTACCTGTTTCTATTCACGGCCACCCCACTGGCCCTTCCACCTACCCGTCCTATCGAACTGATAATGTCTTTAAGAAGAAACAGAGAAATCCCTTAACAAAAGTTATCTCTACTTTCTTCTTCAGCCAAATTCCTCGCCCTCTCCCTCTCATCTACTTCCTTAAGTTCCATTTTGATGTGGAAGGTGAGAATCGTGATGGAGAGATACTACCCTCGGGTGGAAGTTTCTGTGACAGTAGTGAGAATGGATCGCTTATGTAGGTCCTATTCTCAGCACCTTTGGCTTGCAGTTATTGCTGTTATTGTTGTTGTCTATGATGGTAATAATTGTTTCTGATTAAAGCACAAGGCCAGCAATTTTGAGGCAGCGGAAAGTTGATTAAACCGACCCCAGTGCAGGACACACCTCTGTCTCTGTCTTCATGCATCCGGCGTCCTTCGATAATAGAGGAGACGGTGTGATTTGGCTGCTGTTTCTAGCAGATGCAATGACTACATAGAGACAGCATTTTTCTGTGGTTTACAGTTGTTGTTGTGGTGGTGATGATGATGGTGATAGTATTGATGATAATGATGATATGGTGATAGTGGTGGTGTTGGTGTTGGTGGTTGTCTTTCCATGTGTCGTCTTTACCTCTCCACACCGCCACCCCACCTCCGCCATCGTATCCATTCCGCTAACCCGGTCAGCTTTTCTCCTCCCTGCCCCAATCCCTTCCATACAATATACACAACGTCTTCTCTTCCTTATCTGTCTGTATGTCGGAAAACTAGGTCCCCCCCTCTCTCTCTCTCTCTCTCTCTCTCTCGACAGATCTAGGACGGGGTTGATGAACCCCCAAATTGTAAAGTCGTAACGAAGAACAGACATAGAAAGGCCGCTTCTCTTATCCCAAATCTTCGACTCCCCTACTTCTCCATTCTCTCTCTCTCTCTCCTTCCTTCACCATTCTCACTCTTTCTCCCTCCTTCACTATTCCCTCTCTCTTTACCTCTCTCATTCAATCTCTCTCCTTTTCACTCTTCTATTTCTCTCTCTCCCCCCCCCCCCCCCCCCGCAACCCAACCCTCTGGCCGTGTTACACCACAACCACCACCGCCACCACCATCACATACCGTCATAATCTGTTATCTATTGGCCGCTTCTCCCCTCCACCCCCGCTTTATCCCCCTCTCTTTCTCTCTCTCTCTCTGGTGTGTTCACCGCCGCCACCACCACATGCCGTTGTTATCTGTTATCTATTTACCGCTCCTCTTTCCTCCACCCTACCTCCTCTCTCTCTCATCTTCATCTTCTCCCCTCCACTCCCACTCCTACACTACACTATGTAGAGGTGTGATGGCTACACAGCTGACTCTCATCGTCTGCAAAACTTCCCAACACAACAACAGTGTTTACTGTGGCGGTGGCGGTGGCGGTTGCATTGATGGTGATGGTGATGGTGGCAGCATTGTGGATAATGATGATGATGATGATGATGATGATAGTGGTAGTGTTGGCGGTGGCGGTGTGGAAGGAACTGTCTGCACCTTTGTTATCGTACAGCTAGCTTCCTCATCATTTATTTCTCTCTTCACTCACACATATATACACACACATATATATACATACACACACACACATATATATATATACATACATACACACTATATATATATATATATATATATATATATATATATATACACACATACTCACTCACATATACGCACAGTCCTACTCTTTCTCTCCATTGATGTGTGCGTGTAAATACACACACAGACATATACAGTTAGATATACATA
>OZ024748.1:54308745-54323745 GCA_964016885.1 Eledone cirrhosa
TAGAAAGTTACGAGATTGGACTGCTTGTTGGGGGTAGCAATTAACCGAATCTGTTCGGATCTTTTTCTTATTCATTCATTCATTCACTCAGTCATAGTCCTCTATCCTGCTGTCCAAATAGTTGTAGTGGAGTTATGTCAATGACCAGGTCGCAGACAGTGTGCCGAAAATGTTGACACCAAGAAATACATGCTTGTTCTCTCTCTCTCTCTCTCTCTCTCTCTCTCTCTCTCTCTCTCTCTCTCTCTCTCTCTCTCTGTCTCTCTCTCTCTCTCTCTCAAATAGAAACAACACAATTAGTTTAACGCTTGATATATTAGGAAACAAGTCTTTGCGTTTCATACACTAGCCCTTCATCAGAAGTTAGAATAAAAAAAAAAAATAAAGGATGAAATAATAAAATAGAGACTAAGAAGAGAAAGGAACGGAAGATTATATATAATATATATATATATATATATATATATATAGAGAGAGAGAGAGAGAGAGAGTAAGAGAGTTTGTGTGTTTTACATGGCTAAAATGACTTCCATGCAGTAATTGGTTTTGCTTCAACACGGTCTTCTAGCTAATCTGATCACATCATTGCACAAATGTATTTGGATAAACGGACCGTTTATTTCGTACATAGTATCAACAGCCAAAAGCGAACACACTTTTGCGAAACCAACCTAGATTATATGACATCTATCTATCTATCTTATCTGTTTGTTTGTCTATGTATCTATATGTCTACCTTTCTATCTATGTATCTATCTCCCGGGTTAGTTGTCTATCTACCTATCTATCTGCCTGTCAGTCCATCTCTTTATCGTTATGTATACCAAGCTTCCTGACCAAAAGGTCTATTCAGTCGAGTTTGTAACTACTGGCTAGGGTTCCACAATAGTGAAACGTAAATGCTCCTTAACCATTTAATTCATTTAACCCGTTAACGCTAATTCTTCTTATATATATATATATATATTTGTAACAGTGGTTCAACGAAAACAGTAGCATTCATCCCAGTAGAGAGAGGGGGAGGGCGAGATAGAGAGACAGCTTGAGCGAGAAAAACAAAACAATTATGTATAATATACATATATATATATATATATATATATATATATATATATATATATATATGATATACACATATACGTCCACATATGCGTGATCACAGGAATATATACAAAGACATACGCTATAAAAAAAATATATCTTTACACACACATGCGTGATCACAGGAATATATATATACGTGCTTGTAGGAATAGATATGTACTCACACACAGACGTGATCATAGAAACATATATATATATATATATATATATATATATATATATATATATATATATATATATATACACACACACACACTCACATACGACCAGAGGATCTCACACTCTGACAAAAACCCATACGAATGCTTAGTTCCATTTCATACAGTTGAGTGCGCTTAAATACAAACTTACGGCTTCCTTCACTCACACTCCTTAGCATACATGTAGACGCTCACTTGACTATACACACATATGTGTGTATATATATATACACACACATATATGTGTATATATATATATATATGTGTGTGTGTGTGTGTGCTGTTAAATTGGTACAGATATGAGAATACCGCCACCAACACAGGCATAATTACATAGTCACATAAAAGTGACGCTGTACTAAGGAAAGGCCCTGGTACACACACACACACACACATATTTAGTCAAACTGAAAAGTTCGGCACGTGTGCACCTGATATCACATAGCCACGCATTGATGAACATCTTTCATGCGCTTCGCTTCAGATTAACCGCCTCTAGAGTGTGACTTCGTATGTTTGCATATAGACTACCACACACACACACACACACATACAAACACACACATAACTATATATGTGTGTTGATTTAACACTTCACTGCTCGCAAGTGTTTTTTAAGCTTCATATCATGTCTCCCTATTTTATCTGATGAGAACGCAAATATCATCCCATGATGATATTTGTTTTTGAAATGCGCATAATAAAAAATACATGGAACTCTTTTAACCATCTTTTGATTTTATATTATATATATATACACACACACACCTTCGGTTAATTTAGGAAGCATTAGGAACATTTGAAATTTAAAGATACGTTTGCTTTTTTGTGGGATGCGAAGCCACCACGATACAGATAACTATAAATAATTTTCTACTTTTGGGCACAAGGCCAGCAAATACCAAGTATATTACTGGTACTTTATTTTTTCGACCCAGTAAGGATGAAAGGCAAAGTTAACCTCGGCGGGATTTGAACTCAGATCATAAAGGGACGTAACTATGCTAGAAAGCATGGCGTCTGACCCTCTACCGATACTGCCAAAATGGTTTTCAGTAAGTGGGTTAGAATATTGATTGGTATTTATCTTATCAAACGTAGCAAGATTTGAATACGGAAGGTAAATGGACGTAACTAAATATATCCAGTCTGTTAATTTTAATATTTCAGTTGGTCTCTGCGCGTTTGTCAATTGTGTTTTACCATAGCCCCAAATCGACGTTGGACTTGTTAAGTGAAATTGGCAGACGGAACCTCTTTGGAAGCCCATTTGACCGACTGTACCTGTAATTCAAAAGGGACAGCTGAATCTCCACGAGAATTACGTACACGTGTCTGTGGAATGCTTAGCTACTTGTACATTAATTTCATAATCAGGTTGTCCTGTTGATCGAACATCTGGAACACTCATCTTCGAAACAGACGGAGTTCCATTGTAATATTGGTTTTCTATAAACCTTACTGTTGTGAATGTGCTTCCTATATTGTTAAACGTTAAATGTAGATATCAGATTCAACTGGCCTGGAATTTGTTTTGTAAACTTTACACTTTATTTCCTCCCATATGGAATTTTAAGATAAGTTTGCTTTTTTGTGTAGGGGTGGGGGTTGAATCCGCCACTATATAGATAACTAGCTTTCTCATCACCACCACCACTCACCACTCACCACTACAGCTATCACCACCTCCATCACTGACAAAAACCACCACCACAACAACAACAAACATCGTAAGAACAGCTCAATACTCTTAATCTCTGATTAATTGTTAAATTGACTGCTTACCATATAAAACCTCTCTCTGTCTCAAACACACACATATTATATATATATATATATATATGTGTGTGTGTGTGTGTGTGTTTATATATGAAAGAGAGAGAGAGAGAGAGACTAGATATTGTTAATTGAATCTAGTAAGACCGTTTTACCGTCGAAACTGTTTAAGCTTGGCCGGAGAGCTTATGTCCTACAATAAAAATCACTCTCACACACACACACATGACTTTTAATTCTTAGTTCGATTAGAATACAATAAAATATCTTGGTCATTATATTGAAATACTTCAAAATTTGCCAACGAAGCTTGGTTTCCTACATCAAACAATAACAAGAGAAGTTCTATTCATTAAGCATAAAATGAAGAACCATTACCGAATATCTGTTCGTTTTTTTTTTTATTTGATTTTTCTTATTCTAACTCGTTGTTTTGCTTTATGTGCAATTTTGTTTTTCTTTTTTCAACGAATAGGTCACTGCCAATTGCTTTATATATATATAAATATATATAACTCTCCGGGTTTTAGGTGACAGCTCTCAATGCGGACTTACGTTCTTTGTTTACGTTCGAGTCCTCAATAGCTGAATGGCGTGCACCAGATGATATATAAAGAAACTGTTAGTTACGGTAGTATTAATTAATTAATGGTAACACTGCACAGCAGGGGTTTAATATCTCATGCAACCCACCGCAAGTGAATGATGCTCAGCACATAATATATAAAGAAATAGAGACTCGAATATAGGAAAATTACATAGATAAATAAAATACCCCAAAATGAGGTAAGTAATATCATTTTAGTTCAAATCTGCCACCTACTGTAATGGTGTCTTTCGTGTTTTCATTGTCGTTAAAGTAAGTACCAGCCAATTAAATTAAAAACCTTGCCAACATTTTTGTGGCTCGTGTCAGTTTTAAGGAATTGTGGTAGCGAAGTTGGAGAAGCTGTGCAGTGCCGGATTAAAGTGCCTCATTCAAAATTCTGTCCGGAGAAATTGTAGAGTAATAATCATTTCACCCTTGTGAGTATTGATCATGAATTGGTAGTTAATCGTTGTACTCCATTTTCATGTCCTCGTAGTCCTGTGACAATGGGAAAAAATCAATACAAATCAACAACAGCAATTACTAATACAGGTTAAATCTGAACAAACTTCGAATCAGAACATTGCCTGACTACGGAAAAGGAAAAAAATTACATATTAGCCCGTAAGATGAGAGGCAATTTAAGACTGCATGGGGAAATGGGGTCGAAATTTTCATCGAATACCTTGTGTGTTATTTATGGTAGTAAACAATATTGATTTGGGTTCTTGATTACAACCCAGTTAGCAATGCCGGATTTAGGACAAATGAGGCCGTGCTAGTTAAATTATGAAGCCACTTACTTGGGCCCTGAAGGAGGTAAAACATTTGTTTGGTAGGACGATGAACCCCTCCCCTGGCCAACGGGGCCCTGTGCTTTAGCACACCTAAGCATAATGTTAGTCAGTTACCATCCCGTCTTAATCCACAACTGCGTAAGAGAAGTCTCCATATTTCCTTCGAAGGTGTTTATACACAGATACAAATAGGCACTCGCAAACACACACACACACACTCTCTCTCTCTCTCGCACACACACATTTGTGATCGGATTCAGTGGACAACCGTAAGCAAGCAAACAAGCGAAGTATATTCACTAAAACATTATGTAGATAGATAGATGAACCGATAGATAAATATACAGATATGTAGATAGATAGATAGACACATACACAGATAGATAGACACATACACAGATAGATAGCTAACTAGATAGGTAGACAGACATACTAAAAGAAGAGAAAGAAATTGATAGATGAATAGAATAAAGGAGAAAAGATATAAATAGATAGATAGATAGATAAAGGTTGAGAAAGTATATCATCACCATTCGAAACATCCGGCTCTCACTTCAGAAAACATCCCGTATTTCTCTGATTCGAACAAATTTGACAGAAAAACAAAGTTGCTTGGTTTTCTGTAAAAAGTTTAACTCATTCCATGATTGTTTCTCTCCCTTCGCCACCTCTGTTTTTTTCTTTTTTGTTATTTTATTGTCTTGACTTTTTAACTTAAGTTTTTATGTAGTAAAAAAAAAAAAAAGAAGGAAAAAAAACTAGACGTAAAATAAAGAGAGGAAGAAATAAGACAAAATGGCGGGAATGCCTGGCCAAAAAGCGGCGTATCTTAGCAACCATTATCGTCGTGATAAATTACTGTCGTAATTTGTTATGGTGGGTTGGAGAGGAAGAAATGTTGACGATTCGTTTAAGTTTCTTCCTTCTTTCTTTCGTATTTTATTTTATTTCTGTCTTCCTCTTCACTCTCCACCACCTCCTCACCTCACCCCCACCCATTGCCCCTTTTTTTACTTCTTTGTCTTCTTTCTTTCTGTCTTTCTATCTCTTTATTGTCAACTAGTTAGAAAGTTTACTTGCACAGTTGTGGTGGTGGTTGTGTGGTGTTGTTGGTGGTGGTTGTGTTAGTACAGCTATTATTTGATCGTATTGGTAGCGATATTGGTGTTGGTTGGAGTGGGGAGGTGCAAACATTCTACCTAATGTTGTTAATTAATGGCGACTGTTGGAAAAGGGGTGGCGAGAGAGAGAGAAAGGGTGGAGAGACAGAGAGAGAAAGAGAGAGAGAGAGAGATGTAAAAGAAAATGAAAATGTGTTAGATTTTTATTAAAAGACACTTTCTCTGGTAGAACCCGATTTGGGAAAAACTGTCTTTGAGTTCGATCTATCATTTTCATATCTCTGCCCTACCCCACTCCATATACACTTTGCCACGCTCTCTCTCTCTTCACGTGTCTGTGGAACGTTAATTTCATGAGCAGACAGTTCCATTGTTACAACATGAACACTCGTCGTCGGAGCCGACGGAGGTCCAACAACACAACATATCTACTTACTTTTCTCTCTCCCTCTTTCTCTCTATTTACCTCATTTTTTTTAGCTTACTCTTTCATCTCCCCTCTCTCTCACTCTCTCTCTCTATATATATATATATCCGTCTCAGTGAATCTCACTCTCCTCTTCCTCCACCACACCACTTCTTTTGTTGGTCACTTTCGTAACGATATCGATTAACATTCTTCCGATCACGGACAGCATGATCGATATATAGACTGGCATATAGATTTGAATGTATCAGACTTTGTCTTAGTAAGATGTAATTAACTTACATTTTCGTACCGACCGACCAAATTTCCTGCTCTCTCTCTCTCTCTCTCTCTCTCTCTCTCTCTCTCTCTCTATGATATGCGTATGTATGTGTGTGTATATATACATCTATGCATTCATATACACACCCACCCACATACAAAGATAAGCATGCGATGAGTAAAGCAGTATTTAATATTGGACTATAATTAAAAACCTGAGAAATTTATGGCTCACATTGTGACATTGTGTGCGTGTGTGTATAATATATATATATATATATATATATATATGTGTGTGTGTGTGTGTGTGTATGTATGTGTGTGTGTGTGTGTATGTATACATAAATATGTATAATGTAAACTGAAAATAAATCAAAGCATCCATATTAAAATAAAATGCATGGACATATATGTGAATATAATCATATGTGTGTGTATGTATATATATATATATGTGTGTGTGTGTGTGTGTGTGTGTGTGTGTATAAAGGGGAGAAAGGAATGAGTTTAGTTATTCAACGTTGCTGCCTTCTCTCCTGGAGTGGAATGGTGAGATGGCTGCTGTTGATGGCTTACCTTAACTCTCTGGCAGATTAATTAACGCTGGTGTGGTGTGTGGTGGTGTTGATGATGCTACTGGTGGTGGGTGTGAGGTGGAAGATAACTAGGTATGCAACCATTGAGAGTTATAGTTGTGTGGCGGAAGGATTGGTTAAATGTCTAGGATGAACTTTACAAAAGAAGTGGAATATAAGAAATGAAGAACTGGTGGATGTACCGTATAGTTTGAAGTCTGATTGTTGAAGTATTCATTTGGTACTAGGTAGTGGGGCTCTTGAGAGACAGAAACAGAGAACCCTTTCTTTCGTTGCTTGGCCCTTTTTTTTCTCCCCCATTTTCATTCTCTTTTTTCTTCCTCCTTTTCTGTTCCCTTTAATAGTACGTTTTGTTTGTTTTTTCATTAGATATTGCTCAATGGCTTTTTGTGACATTGTGAGAAGTGGTTCATCTTCTCTTCTTTCTGTAGAAGGACTAGCGTCGGAAACATCATATATGGATTACTGAACGGTGTTGTTGTTGACGTTGATGTTGTTGTTGTTCAGCTCCGCTGAAGGCAATACATCCATGGCCGTCCCATCCTATTTTTATTTATGACTACAGTATCCTTCCTTTTTTGAAACGGTAGGCTATGTCATGAGGATGATTTGGTTGCTATTTCTGCTAGATTAGGTGATCGCTCGTTCAGATGGTGGCAATTGGTGTTGGTGTGGTGGCAATTGGTGTTGGTGTGGTGGCAATTGGTGTTGGTGTGGTGGCAATTGGTGTTGGTGTGGTGGCAATTGGTGTTGGTGTGGTGGCAATTGGTGTTGGTGTGGTGGCAATTGGTGTTGGTGTGGAGGCAATTGGTGTTGACTGTGGAGGCAGATGGCAGTCTCTACTGGGATAGAATAATTTCATTCCTTTCAAGGTAGCAGAAATGTTATTCCAATGCATTGAGTATTTTACACACACACACACACACACACACACACACACACACACACACACACACACACACACACACACACACACACACACACACACACACACATTTATATGTATATGCAGCCGCATAGACACATGTTTGTGTGTGACTATATTTTGAGAGAAAGTGAGAGATAAAAGAAAGCCATAAAAAGTCCACATACGCACTCACAGTCACACACTCACTCATATACAGGTGGTGTGACAGTGAAGCTGTCGAGTCCTGCAATGTAGTTTTAGTTATATAGGGGCAGTTAATATAGATCATTAACTGCCTACCTCCCGCACACAAACAATGCTTCTATATAGATATATGTATATATATAATAATGCGTGTGTGTGCATATATATACATACACACACATGTATATGTTTGTGTGTATATGTATATATATGTATATAGCCAACTCCTAATCTGTAGACATCCAGTCTTGGTGAAGTCGCCAATATTTTACAAATTGGCGTCGAATCCGTGTGAAGGTGTTAAAAAATAAAACAATTTAACATTTAGACTTTTATATTTTTGCCTTCATATGTATGTGTATATATACACACTTATGAATATATATGTATATACACACATACATACATACATACATACATACATACACACATATATATTCGAAAATATATATTCTTATACATATACAATCAATATCTTTTAATTTTTAGTTTAAACCACACCCGCTATACAAAGTCTTTGAGGCTGGTGCCGCGTGTGTGAGGGTGTGTGTGTATGTGTTAATATATATGTATGTATGTGTTTGTGTTTTTTCTTTCCTTTTTTCTTTGTTGTTGTTACAGTTTAATTCATTTTGTTGTTTGGCACTGAAAAATCGTTGAATTTGCTGCAACCTCATTTTAAAGTTGTTGTTAATCCTTTTTTTAACCTTGTTATTTTTATTTAATTTTCTATCGTGTGTGTGTGTGTGTGTGTGTGTGTGTGTGTGTGTTTCTATTGTAATAATAATTTTGGATGTGAGAGCGATTATTATCGTAGGTCTGTAGGTAGATGCCTGAATGTATATCCGGGTGTGTGTGCGTCGATTTTTAAATATATGACACACTCTCACACATTTTATTATTAATCATTATTAAATATCGATTTTTATATAGTCAGTAAATCATTATTTTATATTATGTAAGTGTTGGTCACTATCACCACCACCACCACCACCACCACCACTCTTGAGATTCTTGGTGAAATGGGTGTTTTTTCTTCTTCTTTCTTCAAAACAGGAGAGTTAATCTATAAATGAACTAGGATTTAAAAAAAATGTAAATAAAACATGAAAATTAAGGACGAGATTTAAAAACAAAACAAAACTGAAAGCAAAGGAGTCAATCATTAGATTGGACCGAGGTAACAATGTTTCCACTGGTGTTTCTATTGCTGGTACTATCTACTGGCGAAAGAAAATGTGAATGAAAATGTGTTTTGTTGAATAACACAACACACTTCCTTGTCCGTGAGGCCAACACTCGAGCCAGGTCATGTGAGTTCACGGGAGAAAATATAACGAAAACGGTGAAATCATAATGGTAGATTTTATGTTTGTTTCTGTAACCATGACGGCACCCCAGCATGGCCGCAGTCTAATGATTGAAACAAGTAAAAGAGTAAATTATATTGATCTTGTTGTTTGCTTGTTCAACACAGGTCGAGTAGGCCAATAATCAATAGTATTCCAGCCGTGACTATCCTGTCCTCATTTGGTTTTAAATATATCTAGCATTATATCGTCCATTACGTGTGGCGTAGTGGTAAGGTCGTTCGACTCGCGGTCGCAAGGTTGCGAGTACGACTCCCGACGGCGCATTGTGTCCTTGATCAAGTCACTTTAGTTTATGTTGTTCCAGTTCTCTCAACTGGAAAAAAAAGGTGAATTGCATCAGTGATTCAAACGAGCTAGTCTTGTCATGAGTCAGGGCGAATCTCCCTGAGAACTACGTTAATGGTGCATATGCGCGTGTAATGTTCAGTCATTAGCATATCAAATTCACGAGAAGGCTCTCCTGTTGATCAAACAACTGGAAAATTCGTCGTTGGAACCGACGAGATCCAACACACACATACACATACATGTATATATATATATATATATATATATATATATATATATATATATATATACTCACACACACACACACTCATTATCTATTTTACTTTTACGAGATGCTAAAGTGTGATTTGTGCATTTATTTAGTTACTATTTTTAGCAGGTCGATTGATTTATGTGTAAGAGTCTCTCGTTATATGTCGTAGCTCGATATAAGTAGCTCGTTATATGTCTCTTATGACACACACACACACACACACACACACACACACACACACACACACACACACACACACGCGCGCCTTCGAGTGTGTAAGTGCCGCCACCTTTTTGTGTCACTCTAAACAACCTTCTGTCAAAATACCTATCGTGTGGTTTTGTATAGTGGGACGCAGGTTAGTGGTGCCACAACATCCTTGCTTGCATGTTATGGCCTTTTTTTTTTAGTATAACAGACACGTGTCTTTATCTAAAACAACCTTGTATGTTTGTGTAACAACAATATTGCTATATTTGTATGTCAGTCTTTCTGTCAAATCCCGCTTGTGATTTTACGCACCAACATGTGTATGTGCGTGTATATATATATATATTTGTGTGTGTTTTCATCCATTTGTTTTCTGTAGCAAAGTTGTGGGCTAAGATGTGTAACAAACAGCACTCTTGTGTTTATGGCCTATCAGGCACGTGACACGTGTCTTACTATCAATCAGACGCTGTGTGTAGTGTTTGTGTAACGAACGATCTTGTGATTTCTGTGTAACAGCTTTCTTTGTGTGACATCTTTACACCTCTATGTGGTCGCTGGATTGGCTAGAAATATCAGCCGAAAGGATGAGTTAGATAATTGTTTCTACTTTAGGCACAAGGCCAGCAATTACCCAGTACATTACTGGTACTTTATTTTATCGACCCTGTAAGGATGAAAGGCAAAGTCAACCTCGGCGGGATTTGAACTCAGATCGTAAAGGGACGTAACTATGCTGGAAAGCATGGCGTCCGACTCTCTACTGATACTGCCAATCCAAAAGTGCCTAAATGGCTCTAAGAAGATATGCTGATCTAGCTTTCTCTAAGATTTGTTGATCTGGGCTTCTTCTAAGAAGATATACTGATCTAGGTTTGTCTACGAAGTCATGTTAATGTACGTTTCTCTAAGATATATATCTCCATATGTCTACTTAATCAGGACCTCTTCCACTCTCTCTCTCTCTCTCTCTCTCTCTCTCTCTCTCTCTCTCTCTCTCCAATCCTCACCATCTCTTCCTCTCTCTCTTCTCCACCCTCACCATTTCTCTCTGTCGATCTCTTTTTCTCTGCCCATCTTTCCCTCTTTCCTCGCCATCACTGTCTTTTCTCAATCTATCTCTTCCTCGCACCACCTCTCTCAATCTCTCTCTTTCTCTCTCTGTCGATCTCCCAGTTGATCAAGCCAGCTCCTCCACTGCATCTTAACCTAACACTCCTTTGCAGTTCAGTTTTGCTAGAACAAACCTTTCTCTGTCGAGTGTAACAGCAACCTGAGAGTTTGCCCTAAGTACATTTGACCCTTGTTCAGTCGCTTTCTTTATTAAAATCTGTCAGTCGAGAGAGGGGGAGGGGTTGCAGAGAACCAAGAGACGATGTAATTGCTACCCCCACCGCGCCTTACCCTCCTCTATATTACCTGTATAACCGATCTACTTTAACTGCTTACTTACCTGTCTGTTGGTTATTGGGTCGGTAGGAAGGTGGGGTGGGGTGCTTAGTAGTTGGGTTGATGGGGGTTGTACGAAGAAGTAGCACAACGAGGTATAAACTTAATCGTATCGCCCCTCACCCAAAGCACCGACCCACACACCCACCGACCAACCCAACCCCTTAGGCTTAATCCACCTCCTCTCCATCCACCCTAGCCCATGCAGCACTTTAAGAATTCTGATGTTTTAACGAGGTCCTCTGATTACAAACAGACACGCACGCACACAAACAACCACACACGCACGCACACAAACAACCACACACACACACACACAAACAACCATACACACACACACAAATCAAATCAAATAAGAACTTGGATATCACATCTCGATATTAGGTAACAAATGAAAACAACAACACCACCAACAATTGTAAAACTGAGGATAATAATAATGATGGTTTCTGATTTAAGCACAAGGCCAGTAATTTGAGGAGTGAGGGGTGGGATTTGATTATTTGACTGGTGCTTTATCTTATCGACCCCAGAAGGCTGAATGGTAAGGTCGACCTTGGCGAGATTTCATCTCCGTAACTAAATGCTCTCACGATTCTGTCAATTTGCCACCCTCGGGAAATATCGATAATTGTTTCTGATTTAGGCACAAGGCCAACAATTATGGGGTAGGGAAAAGTCGATTAAATCGACTCCAGTGCATTACTGTTATTTTATTTTATCGACCTCGTAAAGATGAGAGGCAAAGCTAACATCGGCGGGATTTGAACTATATACCATAAAGCATGTTGTCCGACGCTGCCAATCCACCATTTTACATTCATTAATTAGTGGATTAGCAGTATCAGTAGAGGGTCGGATGCCATGCTTTCCAGCATAGTTACGTCCCTTTACGATCTGAGTTCAAATCCCGCCGAGGTTAACTTTGCCTTTCATCCTTACGGGGTCGATAAAATAAAGTACCAGTAATGTACTGGGTAATTGCTGGCCTTGTGCCTAAAATAGAAACAATGAATTATTAATAAAGAAAGCATTATTATTATTTTTAACATTGATACAAGGCCACCAATTTGGGGGAAAAGAAATGTCGATTATATCGAGCTACTACTTAACTGGTACTTTATTCTATCGATCCCGAATCAATGTACAACAACACCAATGACATGAATATCAAGAAGTTTTACCAGCTGAGTGAACTGGAGTATGTGAAATAAGTGTCTTGCTCAATGTTGTGACATGTGGCTGGGAATTGATCTCATAACTTTACGATTGCGAGCCCCGGACACCTTCAACTTAGAACTACACACTTTCTTACGGTAGTAATAAGAAATATAATTGAAATGGTTGATTGGAGGTACGATGTGCTGGGAGAGATGGATGGTAGTGGCGTAGAAGGAATATATAGGAGAAAGGCATTATAACACTCATCCACCTTTATAGAAGTTGCTTCTATAAAGGTGGATGAGTGTTATAATGCCTTTCTCCTATATAGGTGGATGGCCGTGGTATAATGCCTTTCTTCTATATAGGTGGATGGCCGTGGTATAATGCCTTTCTCCTATATAGGTGGATGGCCGTGGTATAATACCTTTCTCCTATATAGGTGGATGGCCGTGGTATAATGCCTTTCTCCTATATAGGTGGTTGACAGTGATATAATACCTTTCTTCTATATAGGTGGATGGCCGTGGTATAATGCCTTTCTCCTATATAGGTGGATGGCCGTGGTATAATACCTTTCTCCTATATAGGTGGATGGCCGTGGTATAATGCCTTTCTCCTATATAGGTGGTTGACAGTGATATAATACCTTTCTTCTATATAGGTGGATGGCCGTGGTATAATGCCTTTCTCCTATATAGGTGGATGGCCGTGGTATAATGCCTTTCTCCTATATAGGTGGATGGCCGTGGTATAATGCCTTTCTCCTATATAGGTGGTTGACAGTGATATAATACCTTTCTTCTATATAGGTGGATGGTAATGGCGGAATACTTTGTTTCTATATAACAGATAGGTGTGAAGACGCGTGTGTGTATTTGTGTATATGTGTATATATTAAACGAATCTGCCAACTAAAAAAAAAGGCCACTAATGTAAGTACGTGTGTGTGTGTGTGCAATAAAAACGTGAGACAGTTTAGTATCAAAGTACATTGAAACAAAAGCCCTGCCTACGTTGCTATGTTAACAATTTCCCGGGTGGTGAGCTAGTATCATTTTTGTCTAATTTGTATAATAAAACACGTACATACAGAAACAAGTTCACATTCTCTCTCTCTCTCTCTCCACACATACATATATCCATACACACACATATATATAAAAAGAGAAAGAGACAATTTCAGATGCACACATACAGATAGAAAATGTCATACGCACACACATTCATAAGGTTAATAAAAACAGGCACGCATTTGTGGCATTTATGCGCACACATACTCACATTAAGGCAGCAACACACACACACTAATTCATTGTTTTTCTTTGTTTTAGCCTAAACTCTTCATTTGGCAAACATTTGATCAGAGACACCATTTACACAAACACATACATGTACTTATAGATACCACACACACACACACACACACACACACATATATATATATATATATATATATATATATATATATATATATATATATATATATATATATATATTAGAGCAAAAACCACGAGCACTCTATCTCAAAATTATTTTTGAAAAGCATAAATGCGCAACCGATAAAAACTTAAAACTAAAACTGAATACTAACTAATACTTATTACTAATTTATACATATTCCTAATTAAACTATTTTTCGGTGGGAAAAATTTCAGCATTTTCTTTTCCTTTTTACTAATATATATACACGCACACACACACACACACACACACACACACACACACACACACACACACACACACACACACACACACACACACACACACACACACACAACACACACACACATACAACACACACACACAACACAAGGACAAAAACACCTAAGAGACTCGGACAAACGGAATATAATGCTCGCTTCTTCAGCCACCGACTGTAGGTTACATAACCCGGTTTCGATGCACACACACACATAATTATATATATATAAGCAATTACAACAGCGGCATACTCAGATATTTAAGTTTTGTTGGTGTTAACACCAACTCATCCAGTCGGCCATATTGTGATGGAATCTCTCTATATATACTTTTTGCTGATTTGGTCATTGGACTGAAACTATATTCGGGCACCGGTTTCAAGGGTTTTTAATCGATCATATCAACCACAGTCTATATTTTACTATGGTACTTATCTTATCGATCTGCTTGTGTCGAGTTGCTATGTTATTGGTCGTACAGGGAACGATATCGGGGTTTTTATCTGTGTAAATAAAGACAAGTTTCTACACCCAGAAGTGATATTGGTCATACCGTATAGAGTAGAAAACACATTTGTCTG
>OZ024748.1:54331245-54336245 GCA_964016885.1 Eledone cirrhosa
TGTGAGATCAAATTAATACCGCGGCTGATTTCGTGATTATCGTTGATCCACCCGTGGCTGATACCAGAATTACACCCGGATTGAGTCATTCTTTTTTTCTGTAGTATTTACAAAATGTTTTAGGCCTTCAAACAAAAGCTAGGCGTGGGGGTGGCTAAGCTGGTATGGCCAGCATATTGTTTCTAATTGAGGAACAAAGGCAGCAAAATTAATTAAATGAACTTGAATATTTTCTTAAATGGTACTTCACCTTATCGACCCCCGGAGGGTTGAAACGCAAAGTTGACCTTTATGGGATTTGAACTCAGAAATGGTATAACAACATATTCAGAACAACTGTTATGTTTTTGTTCTCGACACTCGGTTACGTCCACGTTTGATTCACAATACATATAATTGTTTCTACTTTTGGCACAAGGCCAGCAATTACCCACTACATTACTGGTACTTTATTTTATCGACCCCGTAAGGATGAAAGGCAAAGTTAACCTCGACGGGATTTGAACTCAGACCGTAAAAGGATTCACCGCCTACATATAATGCCCACGAGGAAGGCATGATCGCCACAATGTTTGATTTCCTTTCTCTTTAAATCCCTAAAGGGCAATCAGATTAATATAGATATATAGATAGAGACAGACAGGTAGATAAGGAGAGAGAGATAGAGACATACATACAGGCAGGTAGATAGAGACAGACAGACAGGTAGATCGATAGTGGCAGACAGACATATAGATAGAGGTAGGAGGACTGAAGAAACAAGAGAGAGTGCGGTAGGGGTAGGTTGTTGTGTGGAAAGGGTGATAAAAGAAAGAAAAATGGTGGTGGTGACATGAGAAGAAATTAGATATAAGTAAGACATGGTAGAACATGAAACAAAGGTAATCCGACAAAGAAATACATATATAATGAGAAATGCATAACCCTCCACCCTAGATGACAGCAAGCTCTGTCTCACTCTGGTTATGGTTGCATGATTTCCTTCTTATATCACAGTAGAATAGAGTGATGAGTGATGGTGTGAGTAATTGAGTGAGTTGTGAGGGAGGAGGGGTTGTAGATGAATAGAGGGTGGAGCTATATATTAATAATAATACAAGAGGGCGATACATATGGTGTGTGTGTGTGTGTGTGTGTGTGTGTTTTCCTTTAGTGGTTTCAGTCATTAAACTTCGGCCAAGCTGGGGCACTTCATTGATTTAGTCGATCAGATCGACTCCGATACTTACTTTTTGAAGTCTGGTGTATATTTTATCGATTACTTTTTGTCGGACCGCCGAATTACACACACTGATATATACATATATATATAATGTGTGTGTGTATAATACATATTGTAAAAAGTATTTCTTAAGTACGAGGAAGCTTGTATTTTGGTGACAGGTCTACGGGAGGACTTAATAAAATCACATTCTTGGGCAGTATCTACATATTATTAGAAGTTACAGACACACATATTGCAGGTTATTGTTGCTGGGTCCCCCGTCGGTAGTGTGATGAGTGTTGCAGGTGTACGAACGACAAAACAGTGTTTGCTTGTGAAATGAACCTGTAAGCAGCTAACCATTCTACAGACGCGTGTACCCTTAAAATAATTCTCAGGTAGATTCAGCGTGGCGCAGTGTGTGAGACGGCAGACCCTTTGAATTACAGGTACAACTCATTTTTGTCAGTTGAGTGGACTGGAGCAACGTGAAATAAAGTGTTTTGCTGTAGGGCACAACGCGTTGCCAGGAATCGAACTCACGAGAAGAGTGAGGTTAAATTAATCCGTGACGAGCTTAAGTTGCAAGAAACCCAGTACCCGTGTGTTTCGGATATCGGTTTAAATAATGTTGGGGGTCCCCGTTTTTCTTTTTCTTATTCCTTTTTTTTTTTTGTTCTCAGGTAAACCGCTAGCGAAAATATTAAAGCAGGCAGCCATGAACATCACTACATCCCGTTGCTTACCTACCGTGTCGAAAGGAGAGGCAGCGGTGGGGCAACGAGAAAAAAATAGAGAGAGAGATACATACACACACGCACTTACATACGCATATATATATATATATAAGAGATGCATACAAAAATACACATGCATTTATGTGAGAGAGAGAGGGGGGAGAGAGAAAATTATGGGATGGGGAGCAGGTAGAGGTGACAGGAAGGAGGAGTTGTACTAGATTTTAGTGGTTAAGTGGTGTCGTCGAAGGATGAAGGGGAGGAGGACTTTGCAACAACAGTGATGGTGGTGGTGGTGGTAGTAATTGTAGTAGTTGTGGTGGTGGTGGTTGGTGTGAAGAGAAGACGAGAGCAAAACTGGAGGTGTCTATGCCGGGGAGAAGGGAGGGGGGAAGGGGAGTAAAGCAAGGTGGAAATGCTGAAGCAATAAGCGAGGTGCAGCAAGCAGTGAGGTGAAGTAAGAGGTGGAGTAATAAGGGGAGGAGGAGTGAGGGAGGGGGCGGAGGAGGTCGTGCTCACTGCCAACATAATTGCTTTGCTTGTCTGGCCAAATCAATGCTGACTACTGTGTGTGTGTGTGTGTGTGTGCGTATCGCTACGTGCTGGTGTGCGTGTGTGTATGTGTTCATATCGCTGCGTGGTGGTGTTTGTGTGTTTATGTGAGTGCGTATCGCTGCGTGCTGGTGTTTAATGTGTAAAGATTATAATGATAGGGGGAGTGGAGAAAGACACCACCCACTACTGTTGTTGCTGCTGCTGCTGCTACTACTATTACTACTACTACTAATACTGTGCCTGCTGCTGCTGCTATTAATACCTTTAATGAGAAAAAATTGCAGCAGCAACAACGAATTTGGGAGGTGTAGTGGGAGTACATATGTATCAGATATATTAGCAAGGATATGTTTGAATACACACACATGCATGTGTGTGTGTGTGTGTATATATATTGTGTGTGTAATATATATGTATATATGTTATTAAGCTTAAACCGCTTCGTAAGTTTGACTGCGGAACCTAATGTCTTATAGTTACCTTCTTTAATATGGACCACAAATTGAATAATGGTCAAACTAGTCTCAATAATTAACACACACACACACACACACACACACACACACACACACACACACACACACACACACACACACACACACACACACATATATATATATATATATATAGGATGTCCCAAAAAATGTAAACACACTTTGATTACCTGTACAGGCAATATTTATTAGAATGCTGTTGAAGTGTGTATACATTTTTTGGGACACCCTGTATATATATATATATATATATGCACACCTATACACGCCTGGAAAATGGGTAGCTCCTAGGTATCCTGCCCCCTCAAGAAAAAAAAACTGGATGATCACTTTTGGAATGCCTGCTGCTGATTAGAGGTCTTACTTATCAGGGCTGACTTGATCTGCGCCTTCGGTCCATTATAAAACCCCCACACAGTAAATAATTGTTTCTACTTTTTAGCACAAGGCCAGCAATTTGAAGGGAAAGTCAATTAATTGAACCCCATTGCTTTACTGGTACTTTATTTTATCGACCACGTCAGGATGAAAGGCAAAGTTCACCTCGGCAGAATTTGAAACTCAGAACGTAAAGAACCTGAACAAATACTGATGCTCGTTTGCCCGACACTCTAACGATTCTGCCAGTCCAGTAATAATAATTGTTTCTACCCTCGGCACAAGGCCAGCAATTACCTAGTGCATTACTGGTACTTTATTTTATCGACCCCGTAAGGATGAAAGGCAAAGTTAACCTCGGCGGGATTTGAACTCAGAATGGCAAGGGCCGTAACTCTGCGTCAAAGCATGGCGTCCGACCTTCTACCAATACTGCCAGTTCACCAATAATTATTATTTATATTTCATTTATTTATTTTTAGATAATAATGATACAGAATTTAAATATACTTTTAGTTTATTTTATTACATTATGTTTTAGTATTAACTGTTAAATACTATAACTATATTACATCTTTTACTGTTTATTTTTTACAATTAGGGTTCTTTTTTTGAATTTTGTCTGGTAGAAGTTGAGATTTTTGTCCGTATCCCCTTTGTCTTTATCTGATTGATATCAATACCGCTCTTCCCACTCTGTTCTCGATACCAAGTCTCTTAGAAGTGTCCTAATGTTGCTCTTCTAAGTCCCCATTTTTAGTTCGTGGTGTGGTTTATAACCTCACGGACGGACCTGTTTCATTTTGAAAACTAAACGTTTAAAACCGCCCTTGTTCTATAATACAAACATTTTTTTTTTTAAAGTGTTTAGGGTTTTTACATTTATCTAAAAACATAATTTTACGTAAAAACTTTTTTGTAATTTATGTTCCAAACACTAGTTTAATAACGAGAAAGTTAGTTATTTTTCTTAATTAATTGAAATTCTTCATTATTTTCAAAATTATTTAAATCTTATAGTCAATGTCTTTCCCTTTCTGAGGGTCCACAGCAGCTTGATTCATTCTCTGTGGCTATTCAAAGATAATGAAATAATTATGTTATCACACATACATGGGTGTGTATAGATAGATAGCTAGATAGATAGATATATGAATTAATATCCCTATGGCTGTCAATCTTAAACTTTCTAATTATCTGGTTATCTCCTTACCCAGCGATCTATCAATATATATTATCTACTAATCTATCGGATTGTCTCCAGCCCTACAACTAATTAACTGATATATAATTGTTTCTACTTTTGGCACAAGGCCAGCAATTATCCCAGTGTATTACTGGTACTTTATTTTATCGACCCCGTAAGGATGAAAGGTAAAGTTAACCTCGGCGGGGAGTAGAAACAAGGTGTCAAAATATTATAGTTAGTCACGTATGACGCGCGTTTCTCAATCGATCAACTCAAGATTTATATATATATATATATAGAGAGAGAGAGAGAGATATCTATATATGTGTGCATATATATATATATATATATATATATATGTGTGTGTGTGTATGTATATATGCACACACATACATACTTATATAATTATATATATAGAAAGAGTAGGGTAGATGGAACGAAGA
>OZ024748.1:54341245-54343745 GCA_964016885.1 Eledone cirrhosa
TATTTTTACCTTTTGATACTCACCCACCCCAAACCGGCTATGGTACTATGAAACAAAACCACCCATTTTAAAAGTTTCTATATATATTAAAATCTTCCAACAGAATTTTCTATAAGAACCATATGTTAAGTAATGAAGTAATTAATAACTTTAATAAAGCCCTCAGAATTCATCATTATCTAAGATACAGTGCATTTGATAGATCGCTCCACTTACATCGACCATACACCACTACCCACCAAATCGAGAAAAAGCTATCGATCTGTTAATCCTACCTGTGTCCAGACCAGGTGAGTTTCCCGTTGCAAGCTCTACTCCTTGTGGTGCCCTTCAGTCAATTCATTTAAGTTTCTGTTTTGCAACCATACTCCTCCCGGAGCTGACTATGGTTTCCCGAGTCATCGAAGTGAACGGCGGTGGACCGCCATTCCTATCGCTATTTTAATAGAAACAGTCAGGAAAAGGTTTAACTTCAGTCATCAATATGACAAGAAAGAAATGGATATCGTAATTTCCCTTCTCTCCTCGTCTTCCCTGATTTTAATATCAATGAACTTATTACTTGTAATGTTTAGATATTCTTTTGTTGAGAGAGGCCCTTCAGCTCTTTCTTTATCTTTTCGGAGTTTATATAATTCAGTAATTGAGAGAGGGAGAGGTCACCCTTCCTCGGTCATGACTGACCATGAAGTTGCACATGGAAAGTTCCTGTCAAGGGTGCAAGACTGGGCAAGGTGTCGTGGAAGACCAGCAGTCGCCCATGGTGGGTGCCCCCCCCCCCCCCCCCCCGACGCTACCGATATTATCCAATCGATTATATCGATTACACACGTCTCTCTCCCTCACCATATTGTGGCCTTTTTCATTTTATCTTAATACTATTATTAAGCCGGATAACCCAGCCCGGGGAGGGTCCCTGCCTTTGAGAGTAAGGTTTCTCTGTTCAATCCCGTATTACCTTGCCGTTTCATTTCCCTTTCCATATGTAAATATATATAATAAAATGAAGCAAAATAACCAGGATTAAATTACATCATATATATATATATATATATATATATATATATACACACACGCACACACATACATGCGTACATGCAAGCAAACAATCCGATATATTTACACAAGCACATGGAGGCCAGTGTGTGTGTGTGTGTGTGTGTAATCAACAGTGACTGAGGAGGAAATATGGACTGATAACATGGAGTCAGCTGAAACAGTCAGTTATGAAACACCGAAAGAAGGAAACCAAAAAATGACTGACACACAAACACAGTCGTGTTGACCTTCACACACATTATTATTTCATAGATACGACCGTTATATATATATATATATATATATATATATATATATATATATATATATATATATATATATATATAACCATATATATATATTTTAAAATCCAAATTCAATAAACAAACCAGGATTTTTTCATTCTGAGGATTGAAAGCAAAACCTTTTGCTTTTAAGAAACCACTGGTAAATGGAATAATTGCCTTATGTTGTTTATTACATAATAATAATATATATATATATATATAAATATATATATTTTTATACTTTGGGAGGGTCATGTTGCCAATAAGAAACACACGCACCAGTTGCTTTCACTTCAATTTATTATATATTTATAAATTTATAAATTTACAAATCTACAAACCTATAAATTTCTGGTTGGTTGGTTGGTTCCACAACCAGATAGTTGTTTATATATATAGTCATAGTCCTTTCGTCACACACTCTGTGACCTCTTCAGTGACTGGGGATTCCTTTCTTCTCTTCGTTTCTGTGCCTTTTCTTTCTTCTATCCTACGCCATATATATATATATATATATATATATATATATATATATATATATATATAAATGCGTGTGTGTGTGAATGGAAAATGGCGTGCTGCGTTGTTGTGAATGTGAACATATGAATGAAAATAGACCGAGATACGACTGTCCATCATCAGTAGTCTACTGGTATTCATTGGTATTTCTTCGCATATATATGTGTGTGAATATATATATATATGTGTGTGTGAATATATATATATATATATATGTGTGTGTGTGTGTGTGTGTGTGTGTGTGTGTGTGTGTGTGTGTATATATATATGTGTGTGTGTCTGTGCATATATATTATTGTTATAGGATATAGTGCCCGACGGTCAACCCTAAGCCAGTTTTGTTGCAAAAAGAAATATATATACATATATAGTGTTGCTAATGATGTATCGTCTGCCTGAATATTATTACGGGTGGCTTATGATGTATCGTCTATCTGTAATATTTTGACGGGTGGCTTATGATGTATCTTATACCTATAGTGTTACTACGCGTGGCTTATGATGTATTGTCTACCTGTAATGTTATTACGGGTGGCTTATGATGTAACATCTTCCTATAGTGTTATTACGGGTGGCTTATGATGTAAATCTTCCTATAGTGTTATTACGGGTGGCTTATGATGTAACATCTTCCTATAGTGTTATTACGGGTGGCT
>OZ024748.1:54356245-54361245 GCA_964016885.1 Eledone cirrhosa
TTCAATAAATTATTTATACTGTTTTAGTTTCATAAATAAAACATCATCATGTAGTAAAAGACAACAAATTTGCAAGAATATAGAATATATATAAAAGGAATGGTAAATGTAGGCTATGATTTTTTAATTACATTAGCTCAGAATATCAATATTCACATGAGGGTGACAGGGAACTATGGTATTCATGCCTTTTCTATAGTAAATGAAGTTATTTCCTGCCATTAGACTGATAGGCTTAACCCTTTCATTAACATATTTCTAACATATTTCATACTCTGTATTTCAATTAATTAATGAAGAATTTGGAAGTATTTTACTAAATTCATTATTTTATTGTTAAAGGTATTATTGTAACAAATTATTCTTATATAAAATTATGTTGAAAGATTTTATTTTAAAAAGAGTGATTTGGTTTTGTAGAATACTGGCCAATTTTGGGAGGGTTACTATCAACAGAGCTAATGCATTCCATTATGTAAATATATCATTATATTAGAAGTTCCATTCATGGTATGGGCGACTTGAGTTTAATAGAATTAGTACCAGTCAAATATTGGTAGCCCTCCTTTCCTCCACAAAACCTTGTGGTCTTATTTGTGTCTCTACGACATAACACCTGTGGTGAAGCTGCTTATTGATATCCATGTTTTAACTTTTTCAATATCAAACAGCTTGAAATTGCTCTGGATTCTTTTAGTTTAAATCTTTTATAATTCTTGATTATTTTGATAGCTAAAATCACAAAGGTAGTATATTCTTCTTCATGAAAAGGTTGACACTTTTGACACCAAACCACCCAAAATCTGTCCCTGGATTTTAAACTGGTTATTATCATCATCACCACCACTGTTTAACATCTATTTTTCCATGCTTGCTTGTGTTACACAGATCGTCCAAGTCTGGCCAGTTGGCCATGCCTTACCTTGCTTAAACAAAACTGGCTGGGGGTTTTACAGTTGGATACCCTTCCTAACACCAACCACATTTGCATATTTAAAAACTGTTTTTCATATATTAAACTATGCTCCAAACACTAGATAAATAATGAAAGAGATAGTTATATTGGTAAATTCCTCTAAATTTCTTGATTATTATCCAAAGCATTTGAAAACCTTAGACAGTGTCTTTCATTAGAAATATTGATGTGAAAGTGTTAAGCAATCTTTAGCATTAATGTTTGCTTTTCATTGCATACTTATGTGGTTGGTTGAACTGTTCTTTCTTAAATAGTTGTTAATGTGTGTCTGTCTATTTAGGTGTGTATGTGTGTGTGTATTTGTGTTTATAGAAGATTTCCTCTATGTGGAGTGAAATTGAGCTGGTGATTTGGATGTTTGATCAAGCAGACTAAACCATCTTTCCAGATTCACTTCACTTGGCTGGCTTCCTTTACTGGCTTCTCCACTTGTTTATATTATTATTATTATTAATGTTGTTGTTATTTATTTATTTTTGATATTTTAATTGTCTCTTCCTCTTTTATACTTCAATATTTAAAAGTTGGTGGTGTTGGTGGTGGTCATGGTGGTTTGAAGAGAGGGGAAAAATAACAAGAACAATATGAAAAGCCCCCCAAAAACAAATGGAGATATAAATAAATAAAATCTGTGAAATGCGCCCCCCTCCCCCTTGTCTCATCTCACCTCTTCTCATCTTGTTCAGTCATGGATGTAGAAATTTGCATAAACCGATTTTGAATTCTTTCAGCTATCATTCTCCCTGCCATTTCTTAATAAGTGATTATACATACATTTACGCACAAAGACACAGACACATGTGTGTGTGTATGTATATATACACACACACACACACACACACACACATGTATTCATGTATAGATAGATATAAATAAATATTTGAACTAAGGAAGAATAATAATGACATGGATAACAAACAAAAGAAATACATTAAATAAAACTGATTGAAAATAAAATGTGGACCTCCCCCTTTACTACTACTACTACTATTACTAATAATAATGATTTTTGATTTAGGCACAAGGCCAGCAATGTTTTGTGGGTGGGGAGAAAGTCAATTAAATCAACCTCAGTGAGTGACTGGTACTTTATTTTATCGACCCGGTAACGATGAAAGGCAAAGCTAACCTCTGCAGGATTTGAACCCAGAACGTAAAGGGCCATAACTCTATATTGCAAAGCATTTTGTCTGACGATCTACTATTATTGCCAATCTATCACCCTGGCTAATAATAAGGGTCTCTACTTTAGTACTGCCAGCAATTTTGGGTGTAGGGGTAAGTCAATTGAATGAATTAACCCCACTATTTGATTGGAACTTGATTTTGTTTAAAAGAAGGATGTAATGTTGCCCTCGGCAGGATTTGAACTGAGGACATAAAGGGCTGAAACAATCATTGTTAAGCATCTGTCAAATGTTCTAACGACTCTGCCAATAATAATAATGAAATATTAAAATAAATACATTAGATATAGCATATATATATAGATAGGAAGATTTGTGTGAATTTCTTGCCCTTCCCATAGAATTAGCTGAAGAAATTGAGAATATCAGTAGTGGTGGTTGAAGTGGTAGTGGTAGTGGGGATGGCGGTCTTTCCTCTGAAGTTCTTCACGCAATAAAAGATTTGTTTATTCTGTTTCACACCACTTCCACTACTACATTACACACACTAAAACAACACCACTGCTACCACCACACACCACTTCCACTACTACATTACACACACTAAAACAACACCACTGCTACCACCCACATCTTCCAGAGCTTCTACTACTGGTGGTATCCCAAACAACCTCACAGATATACTACCACTATAACATTATATAACATACCACCACCTCAGATAGATACACTATTACCATAGCATATCACCACCACCACTACTACAACCTTAACAACCACTGGTTGCTTCTAAAGCAACCCCACACAGATATATTACCACCACCACTACAACCTTAACAACCACTGGTTGCTTCTAAAGCAACCCCACACAGATATATTACCACCACCACTACAACCTTAACAACCACTGGTTGCTTCTAAAGCAACCCCACACAGATATATTACCACCACCACCACCACCACTACAACCTTAACAACCACTGGTTGCTTCCAAAACAACCCTACACAGATATACCACCACACAGTGTATAGGCTACCTTCACACCACAACTAGGTCCAGGACTTAAACCCAGGATCTTATGATCCTAAGTCCCAAATCGTAACCACTAAGCCATGCGCATCCTCCACCAGTTTCCCCCACAAAATAACCTCACACAGATTATACTACTGCCATAATGAAACACCACATCACACCACACTATGTCCAGATTAACCACCATCATCATCATCATCATCATCATCACTATCATCACTACCAGCTAACATTTGAGAACATCATCACTATCAACATAGCTAAACAATATAAGACCACCATTACTACTACTATTACTGCTTCTACATCCTTCCATTATCTTTACTACTACTACTACTACTAGTCCCACCACCAACAGTACAATTATAACTACTGCTAATTAATACCAGCACATCTACCAAACTTTATCAGTACCACCACTACTGCTAATGCCAGCACAACTACTGCTGCTACTACTACTACTACTACTACTATACAACCATCATTATCATCATCATCCTTATTACTATTACTGCTGTAAAATATTTCAACTAGTACACATCTACTTACTATCCACCCCTCCCTTCTCCTCCACCCTTCTTTCTATCCGCCTCTGCCCCTCCTCCCTTTACCCACCACCAGCCATCCTCCCTCCATTTTTGTTCTCATTCCATAATGTGTCTGTTAGTAATTCTTTATTTTCCACAGTAAGTCATTCCTCTGCCCAAAATAACCAAAATACTGCCCCATCTCCACCCTTCTCTCTCCCTCTCTCTCTAAACAACAACAACAACCAAACATCTTAACAGTCCAAGTTTGATAACAAATGTTTTTGAGAGTGTGAATGTGTGTATATATACTTATGTGAGTCTGTATATATGCATGTATGTGTTCTAGTCATTTATAATTTGTTTGTGTATGAAACAGACACTTTTCTGTCTTTGCTGGGGTTTTTTTATTATTACATCAATTTTTTTCTCTCTATATATATATACACACACACACACACACACACATATGGAGTGTCTACAGTGCTAAGCTTGGAAAGACCACTAATCAAAGTAGTACTCAATGCATAATGAGATACGGAGCTGGTATATCTAGGAAGAAAATCTTCAACTGTGAGGTCCTACAGTTTCTATTACTTTACACACACCAACCGAATCATAGATTCGATATTATGTGATTTGATATTACCATGAAAACGAGTAATGTAAATGCTAAAGGGTTAAACAACAGTACAGCAGTGTCAATGAAATGAGAATCAACCCCATACTTCCATGGGCTGGATGAATCTTTTCTAGCGCAGCACCTTACCTTCCGGGGAGGGGGGGGGGGGGGGGGCTTTGTCATCTTTGAGTTTCAGCCTCTTGACAACAGCTTTCACCATTTCTTGCCATACCTTCCTCTTAGATTGCTTAGTACTTCTTTTACTAAAATGTCTTCTTCCACATACATCACATAACCATTCCAGCACAGTATATAGTCTTCCCATTTATAACCTACTTCTGATTATCTTTATATTCAGTCTTTCATTCGACTCATTAATGCATTATCTTTCATGCACCCTAGCGTTACATATCCAATAGAGTAGACTATATCTGATTTCCCTTATATCCTGTTTTTTTCTTGACTCATTTATGCTCTGTTGTTCCCAATGGAGTACCATTTAATCTTGCAAGATGCAAGAGAACATCGCTAGTGATGGTACAACTATAGAATGCACCCAGTAAACTCCTTAATGCAATTGGTGTTAGAAAGGGTATCCAGCTGTAGAAACTATGCCAACAAAGGATTTTACAAGTGAGTGGTTGGCCTTTAATCTATCCAGGAATATAGTAAACTCTGTAGCGACCCAACCAACCCATGCCAGTAAGGAATGTGG
>OZ024748.1:54363745-54366245 GCA_964016885.1 Eledone cirrhosa
TCTTCTGTTGTTCCGTACACTTCCATACACATATATTTCATATATGTGTAGGGAACATATTTTATATATATATATGCTGAAACCTCAGTCTTTTCTGCTTTTCTCTTAAGAAAATAAATTTTACACTCTGTATTGAGTGCTCATTTAGTTAAAATTTGAATGTTGGAAATTCAATGGTATTTTAAACATCCACTTCAGTATATATGTGTGTGTTTACTTGTGTGTCTGTGTCCCATAGCTGAGCGGTTCGACAAAAATAGGAGATAGGTGGTGTAGTGCCAAACTTGAAAATATAAGTAATGGCTGATATGATCAACTAAATGAAGGCACTACTCCAACATGGTTGCAGTTTAATGAGTAAAACCACTAAATAGGATAGAGATGAAAGGCTCCACATTTAATGGAAAGATGTAGTTGGCTAAATCAACACCAATATGTAACTGGTACTTTGTTTATTGACCTTCCAAGAAAGATGAAAAGCAAACTTGTTCTTTGGGAAACGTCCATCTCTTTACTGTTCATCCCACATACATCTACCTCCCTTGATAATAAAGATAATAATAATGAGTTTTAGCTTTAGGCACAAGGCCAGCAATTTGTGAGGAGAGGAAAATTGATTTTATCAGCCCCAGTATTTGGCTAGTACTTTATTTGGCAGGATTTGAACTCAGAACGTGAAGGTTTGTAACTATATTCCACAAAGCACTTCTGGTACTCCACTGATAATGGTGCTTTAGCCCCCCATAAAGATGAAAGCTAAAGCTAATAATAATAGTAATTATTATTATTAGGTTAACTTTGCCTTTCATCCTTACGGGGTCGATAAAATAAAGTACCAGTAATTCACTGCGATAATTGCTGGCCTTGTGCCAAAAGTAGAAACAATTATTATTATGTTAGTATTAGTAGTAGTTGTTGTAGTAACAGCAAAAAAAAATGTGGACTAAGCATGTAGATCAATTTTTATTTTGTTACCCCAGCAGGTCTTTCCAAGTTACTAGAAATGGTCTTCTAAGAGATGGAAAAATATTAAGACATAAGTAAAACAAAAAGTGGCTATTTTTAATAAATTTTTTCAAGGGATTATGTTCCAATTCTGTTGCAGAATTATTGAGCTTATTTCTTTTAAATTCCTTCATCCTAACTCTCCCCATTCTCTTTTTATTATTATTATTATTATTACTATTATTGTTATATTTACTATTACTTTGGCTAATTTTTTAAAACCATTTTGGCTAATTTTTATTATTTAAATAATTTCTTATACATTTTCTTTAGCTATTCAAACCTTCCTTCCTCTTTCCTAGATTTTTCTATTTTTCTCTCATTTTTGAAAAAAAAAAGAAAAAAGATTCTTTCTATCTTTTCAAATATGGTTTAACTTAGCTTTCATTTTTTTATATCATTATTAATTTGTCTTTCTTTTTTTTTTTTCTAATTTTCTTCTATTTCTATATTTTCTTCTCCTGTCTTCCTATTTCTGATGTTTAAGTTTTTCTAGTTCCTTCTTTTTTCTTTTAATATTTTTTGTTTGTTTTTTCTTGTATTATTGCTATTATCATTATTTGTAGTAGTAGTAGTAGTAGTAGTAGTAGTAGTAGTAGTAGTAGTAGTAGTATGAGTAGTGGGTTGAGCATCATTAATATTATTATTATTATGATTAATATTCCTTACAACTACTATTATTATGGGCAGTGAATAGGCAGAACTGTGCAGTGTTAGAGAAAAACACTTTGTTATGGCCCTTTACATTCTGATTTCAAATCCTGCTGGGGGTTGGTCACCTTTGTGTTCTGTCCCTCTGGAGTCGATAAAATAAAGTACAAGTAATGAACTGAGGTAGATTTAATTAATTTTACCCTTTCCTCTAAATTGCAGCATATAGTTACATCCCTTTATGTTCTGAGTTCAAATCCCGCTGAGATTATCTTTGCCCTTTATCCTTACGGGGTCGATAAGATAAAGTACCAGAAACTCAATGGGGTCCATTTAATCAACTTTCCCCTCCTCCAAAATTGTTAGCCTTGTGCCTAAATTAGAAACCAGGGCAGTGAATTGGCAGCATCGGTAGAGCGTCAGACACCATGCTTTACGGCATAGCGTTATGGCCCTTTGCATTCTGAGTTCAAATCCCACCGAGGTTAACTTTGCCTTTCATCCTTACGGTGTTGATGAAATAAAGTACCAGTAGCGTACTGGGTAATTGCTGGCCTTGTGCCAAAAGTAGAAACAATTATTATTACGTACACAACTGATTTCTGGAACTGATGTCTTCCTCATCTCCTTGTTTTTCTCTTACTTCCCTCATTTGCCAAAATCATATTTTAAAACATGAAAGTTTGCACTTTTATGTCTGCAGTACAAGTCCCCCCCCCCCCCTCTCTCTCTCTCTCTCAAGTCATTATTACCATCATTATTTTTCTATTGATTTTTATCTTTTTTTTTATATAATCTGATTTCCACTTTCTTCCACTACCATCATCATCATCATCATCACTAG
>OZ024748.1:54371245-54411245 GCA_964016885.1 Eledone cirrhosa
CTGTGGATGAAGCAGAGCGGGTGGGAGATTTCGAGATTGTGTCTAAGGTGGGAAGATTTTACCTTTACTAACTGTTAATCTCTCAGGCTGCCACTGTGTGTGTATAATGGGAGCAGGGCATGGGTGGCGAAGGTTATCTTTAATGAGTTAAAGTGACATGGCTGAGGCACCTTGGGTTAGAGGGAGGAAGAAGAGAACCTGAGGTGATCCTACTGCTCCCCCTCTCCTCATAATAATTGTTTCTACTTTTGGCACAAGGCCAGCAATTATATCAGTGTATTACTGGTACTTTATTTTATCGACCCCATAAGGATGAAAGGCAAAGTTAACCTCGGCGGGATTTGAACTCAGACCATAAAGGGCCGTAACTCTTTTCTGCAAAGCATGGCGTCCGACCCTCTACAGATACTGCCAATCCCATAATAATATAAGCAGACAGACTCAAAGTAAATAGATAGAATGGATGGGCTTCTGGTAGTTTCTGTCTACCAATTTCCACCCACAAGGCCATTGGTCAACCTGTGGCTATAATAGAAGACAGTGAGACTGAACCCAGAACTAATGTGGTTGTGAAGCAAACTCCTTAACCACACAACTATGTTTGCACTATACATGGCTAGAAATATTTTTAAAAGTATTTATACCACCACCATCACCACTGGCTTCCATGGTATGGTTAGTTGTTCGAATGGCTTCGATATTAACCAGTGTTAAAGTTAGACACATCATCATCAGCAGCAGCCTCTTCAATTGACAAAAATTCCACAGCAACATCAATCTTCTCTCTCATTGAATTGTCCTTCCTTTTAAGTAACCCCTTGCGTTTTAGTGGCTTGGGGTGAGCCCCAAAAATAACAAAATTATCCTCCTATCACCTTGTATGTTTATATACACACTTCGTTAATTTAGAACAGGTCTTTCCCAACTTTTTTTCCACTACCAAACACCCCTCTAATTTAAATGAAATTTCCCATGGAGCCCCTGTTACAGACAGCTACTTTCCTCCTAAATTGTTGTACAGGGATAATAATAATAATCAAAAGAGAAAAATGTCCATATGTAGAGAAGAATGAATATTCTGTGGTGTGTGGATATGTATATAAATGTTTTAACAATGTACTCGAAATTTTGAACATAGTTCATGGACCCCCAGTAGAATGGATACCTAATAGTTTGTATGTATCATGATTTTAACAAGTACTTGACATTTTGAAGTTAGCACAAGGACCCCTAAATTTACCTCTATGTGGCCCCAGGGGTTCTACATACTCCAGGCTGAGAACTGCAGCTTTAGAGCATTCATTAGGGGCTGGAAGAGGATGTACAGTAGTTTCCAGTTAGGTTTTAGATTTTTTTTTAAATATATTAATTCTATAAGTTGTGGTTAAAAACTACTGCTCTACTAGTTGTTTTTACAGTAACTCTTTTATTTCTCTTTCTATTATTATTATTATTTTTAACCCTTTTGTTACCAGATTTCTCATGATAGACACTACATATAATTTTACCTTAATTTTAAAATAATCAAGAATTTTGAATTATTTAGTTAATTATAACTTTCCTCTTATGGAGTTGGTATTTGGAACATGACTATATGCAGGTTCTTGCATAAAATAATTATGCAAAATTTTTAGATAAGTATAAAAACAATAACCATGAGTTATAATTTTCACCCTTTTTTAAATATTTTATTTATTATTGGTTATTATAATTCGACTATCTGGTAGTTAGAGAATATGATTTACAAAAACAAACTGAATATACACATATCTTAATGCCTATATATATATATATATATATATATACACACATTTAATTGCACACACACACACACACATATATATATATATATATTAAACATATTCATATACATTTCACTGTAATGTACATATGCTTGTGTCTAGTTACCATAGAAACTAATCTAATTCCTCTGTTGCTAAGTGTTATCTGGATCAGAAAGATTAAATAATATTGCCTCATGTTTCACTGGTGTTTTAAAAAAAGATATTTGAAGAAACATATAGACATACATATGCACATTAGCTCTCTCTCTATATATATATACACACACACACATACACATACACACACAGACAGACGGACGACTATATGTATATATCAGGTTTTTGTTCTATATTTTTATCTTTATGGTGTTCTTTTTTGACTGTTTTATTAGGCTTAGTTATTATTTTTTTTTTTTATTCTAATTTCTGTTAATGAAGTAAGTGAAATTCTGGAAAGATCTTTACAGACACCTAGGTTATTTAAATGAGGTTATATATATATATATTCATTAGTGATATTTTGGTGTTCTGTGATATTACAGGTCTCTCTCACACTCACACACCATGCTTCCATCCACAATTTCAGGTCTGGGTTAGAATCAAGTCAGCCGAAAGGGAGAGGGCCTACTGTTGAAATTTTCCTCTTTCTCTCTATCTCCCCTCTCCTCCTCTCTCTCCCTATATATGTATATATATATATATATATATATATGTGTGTGTGTGTGTGTGTGTGTGTGTGTTTATATGTGTGTGTGTGTGTTTATATATGTGTGCATGTGTTGTGTTTGTGTATAGAGCGATTTCAATACATAAAAGAAATATAACATTTAACATTTATAAACCCTTGCAAGCAGGGAAAAGCGGACATAAAATGATGATGATGATGATATGCATACACACATTTCTCATACATTAATACTTCAGTATATGTATATTACACATTTACACACACACACACATATATATATATATACACACACACACACACACAGTGACACGCACAAGGACACACCTGTCCATTTACCTAAATATAAAGGTATACTTAATATTTCCATTTGAATGGTTCTGCTACTGCCATACCACTACCATCACCTATAAACAACTACAGCCACACCACCACCACCACTACCATCACCTATAAACAACTACAGCCACACCACCACCACCACTACCATCACCTATAAACAACTACAGCCACACCACCACCACCACTACCATCATCACCTATAAACAACTACAGCCACACCACCACCACCACTACCATCATCACCTATAAACAACTACAGCCACACCACCACCACCACTACCATCACCTATAAACAACTACAGCCACAACACCACCACCACCACCAGCTATAAACAACTTCACCAACAATGCCATTATCACCAGTAAACAACTACAGCTATAATACCACCTCCTCCACCACCAACAACAACAATAATAATTAATTGTTTCTACTTTAGGCACAAGGCCAGCAATTATCCCAGTGCATTACTGGTACATTTATTTTATCGACATAATAATTAATAATCAATGGAAGTGTGTTAAGAAAGTCCTCACCTTGTTAACACCTAAACTCACAGCTCACAACATGTTAAGGACACGAGGGAGGTTGATCCATGTTTGGCAGGGGTGGGGAATGGAGGTGATAGTGGTCAGTGGTTGGAGTTGACTGCTCTTCAGAACCTTCTAACCTTACCCACATCCCAAGCTCTTGCTACCTCTTTGTCTACTATACCCCCCTCTTAATATTTTTCTATTTCTTTAAGTCAATCTTTTCTTGTAAATGTGGGATTGGTTTGAGGTGATCTGGATCAGAAAATAATCACATACATATATATTCACATACATTCAGATATATGTACATATACATACACACATACATACACACACATATACATATGTACATATATATACATACACACTCACATGCATACATATGTACATATATGCTCACATACATACATTCATACAAATGTACATATACATTCACACTCATACATACATATGTGCATATACACACATACATACATACATACATACATATATACACACTCACATACTACATGTGTACATATACATACACACTCACATACATGTGTACATAAACAATAGAAAACATAAAAAGTCAAGGGAAAAATGATCTAAAAGCTTTAATATAAAGAAAAGACATGGAAAATATAATGAGCAGAGACAAAAGAATAGGTGTGACAAGCCTGGAGCTTGTACCACTTGTAAAACAATAGTTGGACACACACACATAGAATGAATACATTTAAAAGCTAACTAGTAGGCTATGTGATGTGGCAGAGCTGTGTGAAAGGCAAAGGATAGATTCTAGCTATGACAATACCTGTAAGAATTATTACATAATGGGGAATAGTATGTTTCATCTCTCTGTCTAACTGACTTTGTCACAGAGCATGTGTGGTGTGACAGAGAGAGAAGGGCTGGGCATGTATTTGTATGTATGTGTGTGTGTATATATATATATATATATATATGTGTGTGCACATTTATATATACACACACCCACACACATATATATATACACGTGTGTATGTAAAATTGACGCAGAAGTCATGTAGCTTTGTGTGTATAAATTTACATCTGCATGCAAACACACACATGCATGCTTTATTATTACAATAATGTATTATTATTACAATGGATGTACAAAAAAGACTAGCTTGCAGACTATATAACTACTACAACTAATAATTGTTTCTACTTTTGGCACAAGGCCAGCAAATACCCAGTATGTTACTGGTACTTTATTTTATCGACCCGTCCCCCGTAGGGATGAAAGGCAAAGTTAACCTCGGCAGGATTTGAATTCAGATCACAACTAATAATGATAATAATACTGGTGATGTCTTTATTTGCTACACAAGGATGTCAAACGAGGAGTACATTACAGACACAGGTTACATAAAGTGTTTAGGGTTTACAAATCTAATGAGGAAAAAAAACACACACTAATGTTCTTTCATTTGTCCCAGGGGTGATATTACAAGGACAGATTACAAAATCGTGACAGTGGGGGCAGCTTACTTGCTAGTAGTTTTTTTTTTTTTTTTTTTTTAAGGTGTATGGTTACCTTTTTTTTTAAAGTGTATTTTTTTTTCACTTTATTAATTCATTTATTTTATTATTAGTGTTGTTTCCACTTGACTAACTCTAAATGGTTTCTCACAGCCACTGCAAATGCTGTGGTTAGAAGAAAATACAATGTTGAATTTACAGCTTGCATCTATGTAGGTTTAGCTGGCCCCATAGATGGCTGCATCTCACAGAAGGTATCTTGGGTGTTTTAATGTTTGGGGCTCCCCCACACAGTCCTACCATTAAATGTAATGTCAAATGCAAAGAACACAATATGATGTCCACTAGACCATGTACCTTCACTCAGTACTGCTGCACAGATTATCAGTCCCATAACCTACTATTAACCCTTTAGCATTTACATTGTTCTATATTTTCTATTGCATTTTCACGGTAAACACTTTATTTCACATAATTATCTCACATAATATCCGATCTATGAGATTTTGATATTATTTATTGAGAACAATACCTTAACATAAGTATGAGCAGTCAGTTATGGCCAGTTTGAATAGAAAGAGGTGAGAGAATACTGGCCGGATACAGCTGGTCTAAATGCTAAAGGGTTAATGCTACTAATTCTACTACTACAATTTCCCTTCAAGACACACACATTCTACTGTCACTACCACTTTTACCACTACCTGCACTACAACTGAGGTGTCATTCCACTAACAACACTACTAGCATTTGCTAGGGTTACATGCTGTCACCACCTTGTATCCTCATTGTCTTTGCTACTACAACCTCGATAACCACCACTATCACCCACTTCATCCATCACTGCTTCACGTGTATTAAACCACAATCAGATCCAACCATAAGAAGTCCAATTGGGTGTTACATATACATTGTCAGGTGGTGGTGCATCTATTTGAGCTGAGAGTAGTTGCATAAAACATATATATTGCAAAGTGGTGGTATATGTACTTAACGAGGTGAATTTATTACTTTAGCATGGAGCAGGGCAGGCCCTGTTGTGTAAACATATATATTGCAAAGTAGTATTGCATGTATTTAACGACCCAAGAGTATATTACTTTAGTGTGGGGCAGGCCCAATTGGATAAACATATACAGGGTATCCCAAAATATTATATACACATTTATTAGAATGCTGTTGAAGTATGTATACATTTTTGGGGATACCCTGTATATTACAAAGCAGTGGTGTTTGTATTTGTCCGATCAAAAGTAGATTACAATGTGGTGTAATGTGTATTTGACAAAGTAAGAGCAGATTACTCTAGTGCAGGGTAGGAGGTCCAATTGGCTTAAGTCCAGTCTCTGAGCTCATATATGTTCCTCCCATGTATCTGTTGTTATTGGCAGTTTTGTTTTCTTTTCTCTTCCCAATCCTCTGTCAATTTAGTCTTATTCTCACCTGTCTCATTCTCTCTCACTCTCCCATCACTCTGTCTTATCTTCCCCCTTTTCTTTCCCTTCTCTTTCCCCTCTCTCTGATTTTCCTCTAAATCTAATTTCTTTCTAGCCACCCCTGTTGTTTCCAATTTCACTGTCACCACTTCATAACATGTATGCATATATATATATATATATATATATATATATATATGTTATTTTTCTTGGCTCAATGCTCACTTCCCACCTCTGCCTTTATCACCACCACCACAGCAGTGCCCCCCCTCCTCGTCATACCTACCCACCTTGTTCCACCACCATCTCTACCAATGTTTGTACCTAATGACCAATGACAGATATATCAATGTCAAAACTTTAGGGTCTCTTTATGAATTTCAATGTCAATGGAAAGTATGAAAATGTTTTCTTGTGGCTGTTCTTGTTGTTATATTTATTATTATTGACTTTCAAGGGCAAAATGTGGCTTGGAAGAATTGTTATAGCATTGGACAAAATGCTTTGCAGTATTTGCTCTAGGTCTTTGTGTTCTGTGTTCCAACCCCACTGATGTCAACTTTGTCTAGTCATCCTTCTTGGGTCAATAAAATAATGTACCAGTCTGTTACCAGGGATATTTTAGCTCTTTTGATAGAAAACCACTCCTGGTTCTTTGATAAAAAGCTGTTTATTATTTCAAAGTATTTATATTTATTACAAAACATCTCTCCTGTTGTAACTCCTAGCAAAAGTAACAACATGGAATACGGTATTTAACTGAAGAGCACACAATGCAACACCTGGACCAGGTATTGAAACCACAACCTTTTGATCAGGAGTCCAACACCCTAACTACTAGGCCACGTGCCTTAACCCTCCTAAGATCAGAAGGACCTTGAGGTAGAATGTTGTATGGTTGTGTGGAGGAGGTGGTCCATTAGTTTAGCTGTAGTGTGGAGGTGGGAAGATAGAGACTTTAGATAACAAACAGCTTTTCTTAACAATTACAACTCTCTTAGGTCATGTTGTCAGATAAGGGTGTGTGTGTATGTAGTGTTGTATATGTAAGTATGTTTGTGTGTGTGTATATTGTGTATGTATTGTCTTATATGTAATAGTGTTCTCTCTGTGTGTTTGTATACTGAAGAGTTGTGGAGGTGTGTTGTTTAATGGTGTTATTTTGATACTAGTGGGTCAGGGGTGGGTGTTGGAGGAGCCGTTAGTGATTAAAGTAGAGCTTCTAATGGAGATAGCTTCATAATTGTTATATATATGTATGTATATATATATATATATATATATATGTATGTATATATATATATATATATATATATATATATATATATATATATATATAGGTACACCACATACCTGTGTGTATGTGTCATAAGAAGTGACTAAAAGGGTTGGTACTAACAAGGGCATCCAGTTGTAAAACAGCTCAAATAAGTCTTCTCTAATGTCATTCTTCTCACCACCCCTTACACACACACAGTTCTAAGCTAACCCCTTCTTTGGGGTGGAGATGACCTGAAAACACTTGTTCTGTGTGTGTATGTCTAGTAGTATGTTGTGGTGATACCAGCTGTGTAATTGTGACCATATCCTGTATTTCTATGTATGTCTGTGTGTTTGAGAGAGACAGATAAAGCCTAGGTGAATGAGGATAGGTTTAGATAATGTATGGTGTGGTGTGGGGCATAGTGATGGTGGCTGTGGTGTGATAGGTATGGGTGGGGTGGGATGAACATGGAAGTGGGGTGTGAGGGTGGGGGGTTAACCAGTAATCACTGATAATGCTGTCAACAAACAACAGTGTTGCTATAGCTATGTCATAATAACTGATTTATTTGGGGAGGTATGTGTTGAAACAAAGAAGTTTTCCGGTTATGTTGTGTGATTGTTTTTACTAACTGTCTATTTTTATTTCTTTTTTGTTTTGTTTTGTTAGCTCTTAATTTTAGTAGTGCTCCCCCTGTCTCCCTCCATGTCTGTATCTACTGTTTGTATTTATGTTCATAAGTATCTATCTATCTCTCTCTCTCTATATATATATATATGTGTGTGTGTGTGTGTGTGTGTATGCAATTATATATGTATGTGAGTTGGTGATGTTTGAAGTAGAAGCAGGTTTTTTAGTACAAACTGCTGTTTATTGCAAAATTTCAGTATATATTGCATAATTCATTTATGGGTTTCAGTCATTAGGCTGTGGCCATGCTGGGGTGCCACCCTGAGTTAATTGATTATGTCAACCTTGGCATATATTTTTTTATCAAGATTGGTTCTTATTATATCGAGGAATTTTTTGACAAACCGCTTTACAGGACATAAACATAGACATGAACACATACATACACATACACACACACACACAGCCTGGTATTGGTCAACCAGAGTTGTTTGACTCAGTTATAAGGTGAGGAGGGTAACTTCAATTCCTAGACTGGGCAGTGTGCTGTGTTCTTCTGTAAGATGCTTGAAATTCATATTGCTTTTCATCATAGGATGAGGCCCCTTATCATTAAAACACCCAAGAAACCTTCTATGAGGTGCAGCTAAGGCTTACATAGGTTGAAGCTGAAAATTTCATTTCATTTAATTTTCCATTTCATTTCATCTCATTTTAAGAATTTGTAAACGAAGCCAAAAAAGCCAAGCATGTGACTGAACAGGAACATGTGGTCACCTGACCAGTTTAGCTGCATAATGTGATGATAGCCTAACACATACAGGCATGGAAAATGGATGTTAGATGGTAATGATGATGATGAACTAACTTTCTCGCTATTAAGGCTGGTCTTTGGAACATGACACAACAAAGGTCCTTACATGGAAGGTTTTTAGATAAATAAAAACACATTAAATTAAACAGTTTTGTATTGTAGAACTATTGTTGTGCATCTGCATTACACGCTGGATCATGTTGCAAGCAGTAATTGTGCAGCTGCTTTTATTTAATGCATACATGCACTTTTTATTATCCCACACCTCTCATCTATCCCTGACACCATTGCGCTTAACTGTTCAGAAATTCTGCTTTATGTGTAATAATGCTGGCACCTGGACATTATATACACATATATATATATGATGTTGATATGATATATATATACACACACATATATAAATAACTATACACATATATACACACACACATATGAATATATTTATGTATATATTTATAATTTTTACAAAAGTTACATAAATGCATCATCTTAAATTTGTTTAAAGTGCGAACTGCTGCTCTGTGGCAACTGAATGCATTGCAGTTAGTTTTAGAATTGTATTATTGTTTGGTTTAAATAAAGACTGGGTGGTAGGCATAAACTGCCAAATGTACACACACACACACTTGTATATAATCTATATATGCATTTATAATGAATATATATGTGTGTGTGTGTATATGCACATGTATATATATATAATGAAAAAAGAAACAGCCCCCTTCCCCAATCCTGTCTGATGGTTCAGACATAAAAGAAAACATACAAATTTTACATAAATCAATGTATATTTAATGAACAACTAGGGGGAAGAAGGGGAAAAAAGTGTTATTTAGATAATATAAGTAGGAATATATATGGTCAACTAAATACTAGCTAGATCTTTCAGTTAACAAATATTTTAAGCAAAAAAACCCTCAGAAAAATGACAAATAAATATGTCTAAAACTCACTCGTAAGAATTGTTATGATAGGAGTTATGTAGAGAGCATTGGTTAGGGTTTTCAATTTACGTGATTTGAGAGTACATTGTGATGGTGATGTGGGGTTATTGGTTATGAGAATCTGTAGAGGTTATTTGGCTGTCTGTTGTGTTGGTTGTCAACTTTAACCCTTTTGTTACTATCTTTCTTTGTTTCTTGTGAAAGACTCTACTAATCTGTTTTAAATCATTTTGAAAATAATCAAGAATTCGCGGGGTGGAGGATTTAATCAAATAAATAGCTTTCCCATGATTAAACTGGTTTTTTGTGCATAATTTAGCAAAAGTTGTTACATAAAATTATGATGGAATATTTTTAGATGAAAACAAATACTTTAAAACAAAGTGTTGAGGTGGTTTCTCGTGGTTTGGCATGCAGAGAGTTAAAACTGGCTTTGCACTTGGTACTATTAACAAAATACAGTGTCATTGACTCTTGGAAGTTTTTCAGGTGCTGAGGTGACAGACAGACATTCACCTCTGGGAGTCTTTTAGATTTTTTTTTTATATATATATTTTGTGTATTGTTTTTCTTTTCAACAAAAGTTGATATGTTTATACAAAGGGCATCATTTACTTTGCTAAGATGATGGTGGGGTGTGTCATATATCGCACATGATTGTACACATGTGCACAAGTGAGCACAAATACATATATAAGTATATGAATATGCATCCATGTATGTGCATATATATACATACATTTATCTATCTATCTATCTATATATATATATATGTGTGTGCATTTGTAATGATTCATATTTATATAGACTCACAGAGCATAACACGTTGATTAAATCAATGTTTTAGAAATAAGTAGCCATGCATGAATGCTTCTACACATGCATACTTACAGCTTGTCTTACAAAGTGTTACAGATACTACCTAATATACTAACATTCTAATTTGGTGCTTTTTTCATTTTTTTTTTTTTTTTTTTTTGCAGGAAAGCAGGGTGGGAGCTCTATTTTGTTCCCCTCCTCCTATACATACATTTATTCGCTGTTTCTTTTTCTTATTTTTGTTTTATCATAAGCAATCAGCACAGTCTCCTGTCACATCCCCTCCTCCCCGACTCCTTTTATTTATATATACTGAAGGTCAGCTGGTAGAGTGGTTCAGCTTGCTTGCTTGGGAAGTTCTGGGTTCAAATCTGCTAAAATGCATTGATTTTTTTTTTTTTTTTTTTTTTTTGCAGTGGTGCGTGTTAATATATCAATACATATGTGTTAATAATACCACTGAAATGCCACCAAATGCCGACCATTTACAGAATCTACTTGGTGCATTTTATTTTGGTGCTTGCACTACAATTTTATAGAGTGCACTTGGTATATTTTATCATAGCGCCAGCACTACCACTTTACAGAGTGTACTAAGTATATTTTATTGCTGAACCAGCACTGTCATTTTACAGAGTGTATTGTGTCCTTTTGATCATGGAACCAACATATATATATATATATAACCTCCCTTGTTCTTAAAAGGTGCTCTCCACTGTAATTTAGTGTACTAATCAGTTTTGTTTTTTGTTTTTTGTAATTTTCTACCAGTAACACACTGGGTCCTCCTCCCCCAAAAATTGCTGGCCTTGTGCCTAAATTAGAAACCTTTCTTGTCTATTATATATACTAAAGTCCAACCCTTGCTAACAAGGAGAACAGGCATTAAATACTGACAATGTTTTATTTTAATTTTTGTTTTTCTGAACAACTATCTATTCTGTTCTGTTTAGTTTTGTTTTTATTCTGTAATCCCTGTATTCTTTCATTCTGCTTTCACTCTTATTAGTATTATTGTTATTCACCTGATTTTCCACCTTCTACTTTTTTGTTTTTGTTGCATAAATAAAATCACATCAGAACACCTCTTACATGGACAACATACATTCTTTGTTTTAGATACTGGAATATATAAACTCTCACATATAGATACATACCTCTCTCTCTCTCTCTACAGGTTTATGTTCCCTAATACATTTAAAGAAATACGCAAATACATACATACAATTATACGTATCTTACTTTGTAATTTTCCTCATAAATAATTAATGGTTGTCTTTTGTGATGTTTTGTTTTCTACTTTAGTGGCAAACAAGGCCCTCTTTGTATTATTTTGTTTTATCATGGAAAGCTCAAGAAAGGCATGAATGTCACAAATTGTCATTTCCTTTTGAGTGATGCGTCAAATTGTCTCATTGAATAACTTTTGAACCTACATAGTTATATTTAGACAACAACATCATATAGTGTGCGGTAACTTCTAAAGAACAATACAATAAAGACCTAAAGACATTTCTGTCATGCACCAAAGATCTAAATATAATTATTCTATCTAGCAAAATAATAATAATAATAATAATAAATGAAAGATAAATATGTTTTACAAAACGAGTATAAACTTCCTTAGTCAAGACTACTTGACCACTCTTATTTAAATGTTGTTAAATTCCTACTTCTAAAAATTGACAATGATAACAACATTGAGATTTTAGTCTAGGAGACACAAAACTATATTAATCTTTTTGATACCAATCTGCTCAAAACTGCTCCTTGTTCTCTGAAACTAAGTCACACATTTTTCAAGAGTTCCTATTTAAATTAATATCTTCCAACATCATGATCATCATTATCATTTTACGTCCGCTTTTCCCTGCTTGCAAGGGTGGGACAACTTAATTCTATATAAGAACCATATGTTAAGATGTCTTAGTATAATTAAAAATAATAATTCTAGTAAATTCCTCAAAAGTCTTCATTACTTAAATGAAATACAGTGTATATTTCATTAGAAATGTGGTAATGAAAGGGTTAAAATTTATATAAAAAATTATTTTATCCATGTTATTGAAAACTCAATTTCATTCCTAGTTGTGACCAATATGTCAGGAACTGCTCTAATACCTGATCACAAGAAGATCAGCTATTTTCGTTTTTCTCTCATCCTTTCAGGGTTTGAATAGTGTCTTTCTATTGAGAATGGCAATGCTATACTTGTTGTTGATCTCAGAAAATGTTGATACTACCTGTTGGAAAGACACTCTACTCCACAAAATACTTTTAGGATTTGCTTTGGTTGTTTGATGCCTATGTTCTGCATCTGAAATGATGAGTTAGTGCAATTGTTTTGTGACAGTTGAGGTGGGGAGGATGTTCATACAAGGTCAACACTCCTTTCTGGCCATCCTATTAATCTTGGAGTGATTGTCATGTTTAAGAAAATAGTGAGTAGGAAAAAAAGGACCCTTATTTATTAAAAATTGGAGTATGATTTAGTGATAAGACAGTGCCCTAATATTGACACTGTTTCACTTATTATTCCATCCTAAAACTCATACACAGCTCTCTCTGTACCAATTACTATCCCACCTTAACCAAACCTTAGCTGTCCTCAATTTATCCTCCCAGATTAATTAGGGGATATATAAGTACTTGTGTTTGTGACTCTGGTGCTTCCTTATGTATGTGTGTGTGTATGTGTATGTGTGTATATGTATATAGTCTGACAAGTTTGGTTGTTGTTGGTGGTGGAGGGGAGGTGAAAAGGAATGGTTTTTAAACAGGAGCCTTTGAGACCTAAAGATTGGAAGTGTCTGGGATTTAGTGTGAGGCTGGTAGAGAGAGAGAGGGTCCCACCAGTTATTTCTCTTCACCCCTTCTCTCTCTTCCTCCCCACCCTCTCTCCTATCCCATTTCTTTCTCAACAACCATTATTATTATCAGAGGCCATCATCTGCAAATGGAGACACTCATTCCATCATTCCATCACCAAAACATAAATTTTGCTTTACTTTTGAAAGGATGCAGTGTTTATCACATGCCCCTCTTTTCACCCTCACTCGCACTTCCCCCTCTTTTCACCTTTAACCCTTTATCTCACCACCACCACCATCTCTCCCTCTGTCACCACCTTCTCTTCACAACCATTTCTCTCTTTCTCTCTCTTTCTCCCCTTTTTCTTTCCTCTGGTACATCTTAGAGTTTCTATATTTCTTGTTTGAGCTTTTGTTGTTGTTGTTGTTGTTGTTGTTGTTGTTAGTGGTGGTGGTGGCGGCGGTGGGAAGATTGGTAAGTAAGTAGTTTTATAGTTCACCCTAATTCCTTCCTATCATTCATTTCCCCCTCTCACCACCACCTACTATCTTTGCCATTAGTGTTTATTTGTCAAAGTGTAGAGGTATTGGTGGCTACCCCCTCTCTGCCTCTGAGTGTGTGTGGTGGTGATGGATAGCCACTGTGTGTATGTGTGGTGGTGGTGGTGGTGGATAGCCTCTGTGTGTGTATTCTATGTAGGAAAGAATTCAACAAGGAGGTGGAGGTATGTTTCCTGACCCCTTCTCAACAACTTTGCCAATCTGTGTTTTTTCTCTTCTTTGATGTACTGGAGATGGTGTTGGAAAATGCTTCTGGGATCACTAAATTATTTTCATCACACACACATTCTTCTACAAACACTGATATATATCATGATCACACTAGCATGGGTTAGACAAGTTGTCCCATTGTGAGACAAACCATATCAAACATATATTGCAAAACAAATACTGCTATATATATATATAGCTTACATTTGCCTTCCCATCATGCATCTGTGTGTATGTATGTAGTGTAAATGATCAAAAAGCTTCTGTGGACGAGGGAGTGTATTGTACATACACATAAACAAACATATGTATACACACACTGGCACACATACATATACACACACTGGCACACATACATATACTCCCAGAGAGTATTTCAACACCAACCTCCACACACATTATTGTTGGCTATTCTGTTGTTGGTTTATTAACCCTTTTGATGCCATGTTTATAATTGTTTCTACTTTTGGCAATTATCCCAGTGCATTACTGGTACTTTATTTTATCGATCCCCGTAAGGATGAAAGGCAAAGTTAACCTCGGCGGGATTTGAACTCAGATCATAAAGGGCTGTAACTCTGGACTGCAAAGCGTCCGACTCTCTACCGATACTGCCAATTCACCAATGAAAGACTGGCAGGAATTTGGTGAAATTTAGTCATGTGACTATCTTTCTAACTATTAAGCTGGTTTTTGGAACACAACTTAACAAAGGTTCTTACATAAAATTATGATAGAAGATTTTTTTGCTAAAAGTTTGGCAGTAAATGGGTTAATAGTATTCACCTTCTAGTTACTAGTGTTAAAACATTATACTAATACCAACCAACACTGACCACCAACCTTTTATTTCGGGGTTTAGGAAGTGGAAGGAAGGGGATTAACTATGTTAATAAAATTCTTCAATGTTTTCTAGGAAATCATGAAAGCATAAGGGAACAGGGTGGTTTGGAATGATGATGAGGGAAAGATAGGGAGGGCTGCTGTTTTTTGTTTTGTTTTGTTTGTTTTTTCCCCTTTAAATAAACAAAAGATATTCATCTTTTGACTAGTTTTTTATGTTACTTCCCAACAAACATTTATGTCAAGAGTATTTTTAGAAATAAGGATATAGAAATCATTGCTCTCTGTGGAGAGAGAGCAGTTTAGCTGAAAGCCTCATCTAATGCATCAACATAACCAACAAACAACACAAAGTGTATTAGGACTGAAAACATTCGGGGTTAACCCCTCTCATACCAAATAATCTGAAACCTCCCCTCATACTACAAATCAAAACTGTTAAAATGTTTATAATTTTATGTAAGAATCTTTGTTATGTTCCAAACCCCAGCGTAATAATGAGAAAGTTGGTTATAAAACCTATGTTAAGATATGTTCCAAACACCAGTGTAATAATGAGAAAGTTATTTATATTACTAAATCCCTTCTAATTCCTGATCATTTTCAAAATGATTTGAAAATGATAGGCAGCACCTTTCATTAGAAATATGGTAATGAAAGGATTAATACAGATGTGTAGATAGGCTGATGTATTGTAAACCTGTTCAATCTATGCTAACAAGATATGAAACTCATACATATAATACAATATTATACATTGTAAAGTTTACAAATCAACATTACAATTAACTTCTTATGCTGTGCTAATTCAGATATTCTTTTGTTCTAGCCAACTGGTTAACACTCTCTCAATTCTGTCTGTTGGGACAATGATATGGCATGTGTCTGGGATTCTGCATGTTAGTGAGCATTCTCCCACATTGTCCAGGCGTATATCATTATGGTAACAATGGTGGTGGTCAGTATATCTACCTGGAACATATAACATGTAATACATAATATTTGGTCATTACATAATTATACAGATCTAAACACACTAGATACACATATATACACTCATACACACAGAGCCACAGTTTTGGCAAGAAAAAAGTAGAAATGCTAATGTATATTAGACTCCTTATAGGTTATGATGGTGGTTCTGTTGTTTCTGGACCAAATACTTATTACTCCAGTTTACATAGATTTAAGAATAGAAACCAGATTAGCTGAAAATATGGCAGCTATATACTAGCTAACTAACTATATGAGCACTGTGTATTTCAAGATGCAGTTCCTCAACTGCAAGCTTATTATTTCATTAAGTGAGTGAGTCATGACCAGAAATTGCCAAAATAAATTTGGTGACTTTCATATACTCTGTATGTATATACTTATATTAAAACATATTGTAATTTTATTTAAGACATTTTTCTTAAGTAATGAAAAGGTTATTTATCTTATTAAATTTCTCAAAATTATTTCATGAGAAATTCAGTAAGACAAAAGATTAAAGATGAATGTTTTAAAATGGATGATTGTTTCATAGAAACAGAGGTTTTTTGAAGTTAAGGGCTTCTTAGGAAGTTATTCCTTCGTTGTATCAAACTTAACAAGCTGCCATTATACAATACAATGCACTATGTTATCCTGAGCTCAGTAAATCACTAGTGCAGTAGAATATGACATATTACAAATAGTTGAGAAAGTTAACAAACTACTATTACAACCAGCCTTGTACTATTACAATCAGCAAAAGTACGAAAGTGACCCAACTCATATACATAAGTTAGCAAATATTCATTGATATAAACCAGCTTAATGTAAGTTCCTGTGATAAGTTTTGTTTTTCACTAAACTGTTCGTCATACTAACAAGTGTGGTTTCTTTTGCATACTCAATAAGCTCGCCAAGTCACTTTTTTCCCATAATAATCAACAGAACAAAAACACTGTCTTTCTTATTTAATTTTTTCTCATTTCCTTTGGCTTTTGAAATAAAAGGTTTGTGGAATCTTGTGGGGTAGTGGTGGTAGTGGTTTAAAGAGAGGTAGGGTGGGGTGGGAGGAGAGTTGGAGCATGTAGTAAATGGGTTGTGATAGGTAATTGTGTGTAAATTGAAAGAAGGGGAAAGGAGGGGTTGCAAGGTAGATTTCTATAATTATTTTGTTTTTATTTTTGTTTTGTTTTTTGCCTATAAAACTATGAAGTCTTTTTTTATAAACATGTGCATATATGTTTATAATAGTGGGTACTGTTGTTATCCTGTTTGTTGTGTTCTTTCTGAAATTTCTTTAAACAAAGGAAGCTCTGAGCGAAAAACAGAAACAGTGGTTGAAAAAGGAAACCCCGCCTTAATCAGCGACATTTGTCTCTCATAGTTTGGGCATTTTGTTTTTATGTACGTCTATGTATTTCGGTGTGTGAGAGGGAGTGCACATACACATTTCTTCATATACATATATGGCTGCGTGTATGTATGAGTATCTCTGTGTGTGTATATCATCTTAATTGTCATTTACTTTCTAAAAAAGGGTAGTCTTTTATTTCTGTCTTTCTTTATTTCCAGAAGCTCTATGAAGGAGGGAGGTGGGTACAATAAGACAGCTAGACAGACAGATATTTCCTATGAGAGAGGTCATTCTCCTTCTGTAACCTCCACCCTCACCAATTGAATTGTTAATTTCTTTTTATGTATTTCAATAGATTTTTGTCTTTCCATTAATTTTATGGATAACTCTCTCTCTCTCTTCCTCCCTCTCTCTCTTCCCCCCACCCCTCTCTCTTTCTATATATATATATATATTATGTATCATGCTAGCTTGGAAGATGGATGTTAAATGATGATGATGTATGCATTACATAATAGAACTACTGCACCCTGATGACCTTTGTCATCTCCATACCAGTAATTAGCTCGTTGATTTTATGAGCAGGCTGTTCCATTGATCAAATCAACTGGAACATACTTGTCAGTGGAATTGACAGAGACCTGCCATATATACACTCACATGTGTGCAATACTTTGCTTGAAATTTCTTTTCTGTGCAGCTGTTGCTTGCCTGTATTGATTGTTAGCAGCATGAGGTTACTGGTATCTAAGATTTTTTTTTTCTTTTGAGGAGAGTGATTAGTACATGGTGTCAATGGTAATGGGCAACATTACTGAACCAATGAATATAGTTCTTCAAATTATACACATACTCACATATACACACACACACACCATTCACAATCAACTAAACCTTGGACATCAATTCCCAATCTAAGTCAGCAAAACCTCATTGATAGGTGAAGAACTATGTAAAACATGTTTATGTGGAGTGGTGTTATCTCTTTTGATATCAACCTGCCCCGAACAACTTGTTCTATGAAACAAAATCACATATTTTAAAGGCTTTCTGTTTAAATCATAATTTTATATAAGAACCATATATGTTAAGTAACTATCTTAACAATAAAATAATTAACTGTTTTAGTAAACCCCTCAAAGTATTTTCATTAATTAAATGAAATGAGGTGTATTTCATTAAAATCTTCCATCATAATTTCATACAAGAGTCATATATGTTAAATAACTATCTTAGCAATAAAATAATTAAGTTTTAGTAAACCCCTCAAAGTATCTTCATTAATTAATTGAAATGGGGTGAATTTCATTAGAAATACAGACACAAAAGAGTTAAAGAGTGGGCTAGGGAGTTTCTTATGGCAACCATATTTGTATTTTGGTGAAAGAGGTGTTTATAGCCAAGAGCAGCACCAATGTCACAAAAACAAAAGCCGTAAAATGGAGTTTAAAGAGTGAAATGAAAGGCAAAAGGCAATTTTAAAAGAATACATAGAAAGATAGAGTTGTTTTTGTTTTTGTCTTTTTTTATTTAAATTTTGGGTGGAGTAAATATTTCAACACATCAGTCTTTTATCATAACATTCTTTGTTTTCTAAATAACCTTTCTTTCCTTCATTTCCTTTTGTTCCACATTTTTTTTTATTTGTATGTATGTGTGTATTTGTCTTTTAAAAAATCTTTACCACCACCACCACCACCACCACTACTACTACTATGTAATAATAATAATAATTATACTGCTGTTACTACTAAATTTTCAGCTGTGACAAATAAATTGATTTGTTGATATCTAAAATATAAAGATAATGTTAATTGCGATGATGGTGGTGATGATGATGTTAATGATTGCTTACTTAGAGAGAGACACATGTTTATCTCAACTAGGTAGAGATGGTGTGTGACTGTCAAGTTATTGACATAATTAGTAAAGTGGGTTGATTGCAAGATAACTTGTAAACTCAGCTCATTGTTAAATATCTTAAAACTCTTTTGATACGAAACTACTGACCTGGAGCTAAACAACAGGAGCAGCAGCATGAGTTAGTCTGTGTGAAGAGTGAACAATATGGTGTAATCAATCATCTTGATGGGCTTCTATTGTATTTCTGAGGTTTAATTTACAGGCCTTAGACAAGTCTCTTAATTCTACTTGCCAATACTCTGGAGAAAAGCAGGTGTGATTAACAGAAATTTTCACTCCTCGTCATAATAGTTTTGTTTTGTTTAAAGATAAAGATTAAAGATAAAAGAATAAGTTATGAATAAATCCTTGTGAATGGAATTTAATAAATAAAAACTGTAGAGGGCTGTCTTTCATATATATATATATATATATATATATAACGAAGGAAATGTGGTAAGGAACCAGATGGACCATAACGCACCAAAGTACTCAATAGTTAGGGTAGTAGAGTGGGTAATAGGAACAAGTATGATCCCAATGGCAGAGCTCAAGCCGTTTTGACGGCTAATTCTGGACTCGTCCAGAATTAGCCGTCGAAACGGCTTGAGCTCTGTTGTCGGGGTCATACTTGTTCCTATATATATATATATATCATCATCTCATCATCAAATCGTTTAACGTCCATTTTCCACGCTAACATGGGTTAGACGGGAGTTGTCCCACTTGCGGCAATGTTGGTCGGGTGACCGTGTCTCGCTCATATAGGACTATCTGGCAGGTTTTCTACGGCTGGATGCCCTTCCTAACACCAACCACATTTACAGTGTGGAACTGGGAACTTTTTACCGTGTTACCTACACGGCCACATAACAGCGTGGACTGTGTTTTTTTTTTTCTCGTGACACCTACACGATCACGATCTCATTTATCTCATTTATTTGGACTGGATGTTGTGGTACCAACTTTATAGAGAGAGGGTGGTGTTGGTGGGAGTGGGAGGATAGGGTAGGGGTAGTGGATTGGGGTGTATATTTGGTTAAGAGGTGCCTACTGACTGTAGGTTTCACTTTGTACATAGGCAAGGCGGGTCTTCTGTATTACTGCGTAGCACCAAAGATCTCGGTCCAGTGACATTGTCTTAGAGAGGTGCAAGTGTGTAAGGTCAGAATTTATCAGATCGTCCCAGGTTTTTCTGGGTCTACCTTCTCCGTAACTACCATCAATTTTGATCGCCCTGCACTTTTTTATACAGCTGTCGTCTTTCATGCGCATCACGTGGCCATACCAACATAGTCTTCTCTCGAGTAAACAGCATCTGATCCCTCTTATTCCTAATTTCTCACTTAGTTAATTTATGCTTTGCCGTTCACATATATTACTATTACACATCCAACGGAGCATGCATGCTTCGTTCCTTTCCAGTCTACGCAGGTCCTCTGCATGTAATGGCCATGTCTCACTGCCATGTAGCATTGCTGTTTGTATACAGGCATCATACAATCTGCCTTTCATTTTGAGAGAGAAACCTTTTGTGGCCAACAGCGGTATAAACTCTCTGAACTTTTTTCCATCCCGTTCTGACTCTGGCTACTGTACTTTCAGAACACCCTCCACCACTGCTGATTTCGTCACCCAGGTAACGGAAAGATGCTACTATTTCTATAGAACCATCTGGACAATAGAAGGGGCTAGTATCCTGTGGACACTTGCTACCTATTGCACCTGAGCATCGGCCACATATAAAGTCTACGTTCTTAGATAGTTTACCTGTGATCCCTCTACATCTTTTATGTACCCATAGTTTGCATTTGGGACATAAAATTGAATTTCTGCAATTTCTGCCTACTCCTTTCCTACACACTGAGCAAGGCCATTTCCCTGAGGGTACCTGTTCCTTATTTTCCTTTCTACAAACTAGGACTTTAGTCTTAGACAAGTTAACTTTAAGGCCTTTTGATTCTCGGCCATGTTTCCATGTTTCGAATTTCTTTTCTTGTTCATCCATTGATTCAGCTATGAGCGTTAGATCATCTGTGTATAGGATTTCCCATGGGCAGCCAGTCTTGAACTCCTCTGTTATAGCCTGAAGGGCAATAATAAATAGGAGGGGGCTAAGGACAGAGCCTTGGTGAACACCAACTTTTACACTAAATTCTTCACAATATTCATTGTTAATTCTAACCTTACTGACTGTTTCATTATACATAGCTTGTATAGCTCTCACAAGCTATATATACATATATATATATATATATTCCTGATGATTTCTAAAGAATGAAACAGTTCTAGTCCTGTAGAAGCAATTTCTATTAAATTTTGTTTATATATAGACACACTACACACATTATACCATCTAATATATATATATATATATATATTAGATAGTATAATGTGTGTAGTGTGTCTATTTTTATTTCCGATAACTTAGCGGTTCGAAAAAAATGCATAGTTGATTTAATTGGGTAAATCAAGGTGGTGCCCCAGCTTGGCCACAGTTTAATGACTGAAACCAGTAAAAAATGAATATGCCAAAATACATCCCCGTCCCACTACCCCTACCCACACGCCATCAACACCACCCTTTTCGATGTAAAGTTATATTGGTACCACAACATCCAGTCCTAAACAAATGAGGTCGTGTAGGTGTCATGACAAAAAAACACACAGTCCACGCTGTAATGTGGCCGTGTAGGTAACATGGTAAAAACCTCCCAGTCCACACTGTAAACGTGGGTGGTGTTAGGAAGGGCATCCAGCCGTAGAAAACCCGCCAGACAGTCCTGAGCAAGACAACCAATCTTGCCTCAAATGGGACAATTCCCATCCAAACCCATGCTAGTGTGGAAGATGGACGTTAAACGATGATGATGATGATGATGTATATGTATTTGAAGTTCTAAACACAACTGTTTCAAAGGTGTGTAGGATGTATTGATTAGATCACATCCAAGTGTATGTTTGTGCATTGTGCTTATGCATGCATGTGTATATTTGCATACGATTTTTGATATTTCGAAAGCTGAGTAGTATAGTCTAGTTACCTTATGCAGGTGGTGTTGGCAATAACAGGCTTCAGCACAGATGACTACTACACCACACCCATTGGGTGGAGGTGCTGATCTTTTCATAACTCTTACACCAGCGCCACATAGAAGTGAGGGTTGGGCAATGGGTGGTGGCTCTTGTTTTTTTTCTTTGTTTTGTGTTCATATACACAAATTACACACACACACACACACACACACACACACACATATATATATATATATATATATATATAATGTGTGTGTAAATGCAAACGATCTATGGGATCATACCCTGAAATGGAAGAGCAGTAAAGCTATCCCTTTCCCATGCATTTACCTCACACACATACACACATGTGTCAATAGTGAAGCAGCTTTTTGACAAAGGTTCAGAAATCAACACACCTTGATAACCCATTCCCTTCCCATCTTCTGCTCACCTCACAGCTTGCCCTTCCCTCCTCTCCTCTGCCGTTTGTAGTTTTACCTCCAGTCAACCCTGTTCTTCTTTATCTCTAAACCTTGCCAAATCAATTTGTTTGTTACAGTAATTTATTTTCAATAGAAATAGTGTGAGATAGTTATTTTTGTAGTTGTCATTGTTCTGCCTATTAAGAGTGCGTGTGTGTTCACATATGTTCGGGTAGAAGGGGGGGGGGGGGTTCTGGTTCTGCATATGTCTAAAGCATTTTTGTTTTGTATTTGCGTGAATGCAAATTTATGTAGATGTAAAGTTAGAAATGAATCTTTAGATAATATGCCAAGCTGATAAATGAACCACATCACATATTCAAATATAGTTTCTTGAATAACAGTTTGTAATCAACAGGAAAATCCTGCTGGATATATGGTATGTAAAACTGCCCACGTACAATAATTAATCCTTTCATTACCATGTTTCTAAGGAAAGACATTGCTTATGATTTTGAAAATAATGAAGAATTTGAAGGGATTTAGTAATATAAATAACTTGGTGTTTGGAGCATAACTTAATGATAGTTCTTACATAAAACTGTGATGGAAGGTTTTTAGATAAATATAAACTCTTAAAATAAACAGTTTTGCATCATAGAATCAGGGGTGGTTTCAGATGGTTTGGTATCAAAAGGGTTAAATAACATACAAGTACACATCACACATACATATGTACATACATACAGGCATATATATATATACAGAACATACAAATATGTGATGAGGTATTCATGTGAAGGAATCACTGTTCATTTATTAATTGCACCACCCACATTCTGTTGTTTTTTATTTTATTTTCTTTATTTATATTTCATAGTGTTTCTGTTCTTGTCTTCTTGTCTGAAACTAGAGACTTTCTCTGTGTCTACTCTAATTTGTAGTGTCTACAGTCTTCATTCTCTGCCAATAAACTCTTTCATCTATTTCTGTTTTGATTTCCATATATCTTTGTCACTTATTATTATTGTTGTTGTTGTTGTTTCTGGGTTTTTTTGTTGTCTTATTTTCATTATTTTATAGATAACAAGGTAGAGGGTTGGAAGTGTCTGTAGATTATCAGACAAATGTTTAGCAGTATTTCTTCTGGCTCTTTTTTCTGTTCTGAGTTTAAATCTCGTTGGGGTCAACGTGGCCTTTCATCCTTCTGGGGTTGATATAAAGTACCAGTCAGGTCCTGGGGTCGATATAATCAACTTTCCCTTTCCCTCAAATTGATGACCTTGTGCCAATGTTAGAAAAAATTTAATGGTATTTAATTTATCTCACATCAGAATTTTAGTTTTATTTTTATTTAAATTAGTTTGCAATAATGTTGTGTGGTTATGTGTTTGGGTGAGTGTTTATTCGTTTTCTGTATTGATTACCCATTTGTCTTCAGGTTAAGGTAACCTGTTTACCTTCAAGTGATTACATTAAACGACCTGTTTGACAAACTTGCTCCAAGCCAACACTTATTTTATTTTATCATTGTTGTTATTATTATCTTTTTTGATAAAGGTTGACTTTGCCTTTCATCCTTACGGGGTCGATAAAATAAGGTACCAGTAATGCTCTGGGTAATTGCTGGCCTTGTGCCTAACGTAGAAACAATTATTATTATCTTTTTTTTTCTTTTGTTCTCATTTCTATGTAACCCCCACCTTCATATCGTAACATGTCTTCAGAATGCTCGCTTCATCCGATGCTCTTGTGGCAAATAAGAAATCATTATTATTGAAATTATTATTATTATTGTTAGAGCATCATACATCACGCTTCACAGCATAGAGTTATGTCTCTTTAGATTCTGATTTCAAATCCTGTCGAGGTTAGCTTTGCTGTTCATCCTTACAGGCATTAATGCACTGTGGTTGATTTAATCGACTTTCTCTCCCCCCCAAAAAAAATTGTTGGCCTTGTGCTTAAATCAGAAATCATTATTATTTGGTGGATTGGCAGTATCGGTAGAGGGTCGGACGCCATGCTTTGCAGCAAAGAGTTACGGCCCTTTCCATTATGAGTTCAATTCCCGCCGAGGTTAACTTTGCCTTTCATCCTTACGGGGTCGATAAAATAAAGTACCAGTAATACACTGGGATAATTGCTGGCCTTGTGCCAAAACTAGAAACAATTATTATTATTATGGTAACGCTGGTCAGTTTAGATTTGAAAACACTTTCATTTGTCTTCGAAGAGTTTCAGAGTTTAGAAGTACTGACGCTAGTTCTAGTGGTGTTCTTGTAAAGATATAGCTGTTGGGTGAAATGGAGGAAAGCATATAGGTGAATAGGCTGAGGTTGACTTGTAAAGTCTGATGTTTTGGACATAATAGAAGAGTAAGATGAAGGAGATTCAGTCATAGACAATAACTATTCAGGAATAGATGCTTACTTATCTAATTGTGTTTCATAACTGAAGGTTCGGAGTTCAAATTGCTGGTCAGGTTTCGACTCTATCTTCCATTAGTTTATTTTTGCTGCCTATTTTATTGTAAGCATGTGTTTTTTCTGAAGTTTTATACAGTTCTTTTTACTTCACCAGCATTCTATGGTTTTTGTTCTAGAATTTGAAACTTAAAGTTTGACCATTAGACTCACATAGCACAGTTTATGTTTTCATCATATGTGTTTGCTGCTCATGTGACTGGTACCTTATGTATATATATTATATATTTTCTTCACTCTTCCATCCTCCACTTTATCCTAACTTTACTCTTTCCTGGCGAAGGAGTAATGTCTGATGCATTCAGACATTCGCTTTCTTTTTCCAAGTGTGAAACTAATAAGACTTTGTGTAATTGTATCTCTGTGTTTGTCTCTTCCACCCTCCATTTTATCCTAACTTTACTCTTTCCTAATGAAGGACTAATGTCTGATACATTCAGATATTCTCTTTATTTTTCCAACAAGCGGGAAACTAATAATACTTTGTGTAATTGTATCTCTGTGGTTGTCTTTTTTTAATCTTGAACCACACATACACTCACACACAGACACACTCACACAAACATACTCAGGGAAAATTGTTCAGTTTGTATTTGCTTCCTCGAAGACAGAAAATGTTATTTTTGTTATGTTTGTGATTTGTGTTTATTTGTGATACTTTTCCATTATTTTTCACTAAATATTTTTCTAGTCCAACAGTGAATATTCTGTAATAGTTTTCTAGTTCTATTGGACCCCTCAGGGGTTACTTTCAAATGTTGCCATTATTTTTCTTGTTTTTCTGTCTAGTCATGGTAGTTAGTTCATTTAATGTCTAATTGGGAATATTGCAACTCTATCTTATTAATGGGACACAGTAGTGTTGGTTCTTATTATCCTATATTTTACGTTTAACACTGTTTTCACATATTAGTCATCATCATCATCATTGTAAGATATCTATGATATCCCTTACTAACCTTTCCTTTTATATGTAATGATCATCATCATCGCCATTTCACATCCGCCTTCCACGCTAACATGGGTTAGATGGGTTGTCCCATTTGAAGCAGGTTGGGTCAAGTGACCGTATCTGGCTTGGCAGTATTGGTAGAGCATCAGACAATATGCTTTGTGGCATAAAGTTATGGTCCTTTACATTTTGAGTTCAAATTCCATCAAGGTTAGCTTTATTTTTTCATCTTTATGGGTTTGATAAAATAAAATACCAGTAACACAATGGGGATCAGTTTAATTGACACCCCCCCCCCCTCTCCCAAATTGCTGGCCTTGTGTCTGAATCAGGAACTATTATTTTTGTTGTTGTTTTTCCCATTTAATGAGTTATTGGTCAAACTTGTCAATTTAATCAAATTAGCATGGACACACACATACATATACACACACCCATATACACATACACCCACACATGTATACTCCCATACAAATACATATACACACACATACACACAAATACACATGCATACATACACAAATAACATACAAATAACAATTGTATCAACAACAAGAAGAAAACCCAAATCACAGCAGCAGGGTCTAAACACATTCTATTTTTTTGCAAGATCTTTGTTAATTAAGTCACCATTATATTTTATTAAAATATTAATAAACCTATAAAGATAGGAAAGACTACAAACAAACCCTGCACACACATACATGCATATATACATGTACATGCATACATACATATATATATACATACATATATGTACACATACTCTAACACATACATACATACATATACATGCATGCAAATGCCTACATACATACATAGATACACATTCTCATACTTACATACATAGACACACATTCTAATACACACACACATACACATACAAAGAACCTTAACAACAACATTAATACAAATTATCAACCTTATTCACAACAATGTCATCAACAAGGGCAAAGATAATACTAACAATACTACCACTACTACTAATAATAATAATAACAATAATGATACAATAATAACATTAACAACAGGCTACAACATTAACTAAATTAACTAATGTTTGTTGCAGTAAAACAACAACAACAACAACAACAATATAATGAAAGATTCAAGGGAAAAATGTCTGTGACTAAAATATCTCTTTTTTATTATTTTATATCAATTTAGTATTTTTTAAATATAGGGAAATGAACCAAACATTTTCTAATTCATCAGTATCATTATTATAATGATAATGATAATCCTCATTATCAGCATCATCAGCATCATCATCATCAGCAGCATCATGCTGTCTACAGCAACACTATCAGCAACATCTCTACTATCACCAACATGATTATGACCTTCATCACCGTTATCATCACCATTATTACCATCAGTATGATCATCATCAGCACCATCGTAATCACCATTGTCATTACAGCCATCACCACCACCACCACCATCACCATTATCATTACAGCCATCATCACTATCACCATCACCATTATCACCATCAACACCATCACCATCAACACCATCACCATCAACACAACCATCATCATCATAGTTGTTATTTGTTTATTATTTTCACTCATTATATTTCTCAATGTTTATATTATTTATTTATTAATTATTATTTGTCCTATTCATATTCTAATCACGGTTTCCAACATCTTCCAAAGACTGGCATGGGGAGATCTTTATTTATTTACTTTTTATTGCTCTTCTTATTTCCACTGCTATTCTTTTCTTTGTTTGTTTCTTATTTAAGTTTGGCTGTCTGTCTGACTCTTCCAATCAATTCATTGAGGTTAGTTGGATTGATCGCTTCCTCCTCTGACACATACATACACTATCTCCCCCTCTCTCTCTCTCTCTCTCTCTCTCTCTCTATATATATATATATATATATATATATATATATATATATCTTCCTCTCTCACTTTATTTCTATCTTTCTCTGTCTGTCTCTCTTTCTCTTACTTCATCCTTTTATTCCATTCTCTTTTCCTGTATTTCTCTATCATTTTATCAACTCATCACCCCCACTCCCCCACACTCATAACCCCCACTCATCACCCACCTCTCACACACACAGTGAACTTCTGGTTTTGTTCATCTTGATAGCATCTCATCATGTTCCTTGCTTTAGTGGATCTATTGTTTTGCTATCATTCTACTTAATGACATCACCAAGTCCTTCTTCACTCTAATCCTGTTGTTTTCTCCACTTTTCTCTAATTGATGACATCATTGTGTCATTCGTATAGAACATCTATCATCTATCTATTAGAAACTTTCAGCTGTGACAATTCAGACAATTTTTTTTTCTTTTTGTCTATATTTTTTCAGACATAGTGTATCTCGGATTATATTACCTAATATGTCCTACCATTTTTTTCGTTTTAAACTCTTAACATCCCCTGGTAATTTAACAGAAAATATGAAAAAACGAGTTTGTTAATTCAAATGTTTATAATGTCTTTACATTGTGAAAAGTTTCAGCAAACTAAAGTAAAGACTTTAATTTTTAATGTGATGCAGTCAGTGTTTTTTTGTACTTTTCAAGAATATCTTGCTAATGCAGTTTCATCTATTTTGTTAATTCAAATGTTTATAGTACCTTTACTAGTAGACAGATCAATGTGAAAATTTGCAGCAAACTCAAGTAAAATTTCAATTTTTAATATGATGGTGTCATAGTGTTATTTTGTAATTGTCAAGAATATTTTTTTAATGTTGTTTCATGTGATAGATCATGTCAATATTTAAGACAGTATATTGTGAATAGAAAGAGGTTTACTTACTATATCTAACATGTTAAACAATGAGTTATAGTCCACTGGTATCTCTACAACTTTGGTTAGTTAAACCTTACCCTTTTCTGGATTTTTTTTTCTCCTATTTGTAGTCAATATAAACATTGGCTGCTGAAGGCCAACAACCCCATACAGTAGACTGTTCCATTCAGTTATCTAACTAGTTAGCAATCAGGAAGGTTGGTCCATTTTAAGGAAGTGCCTAATGTGGTCTCCTTACATGAGTCCTTAGTCATATCATGGGTTCTAATTTCACAGCAATGTTATTTCTCTAAGGAAATGTAGTGGAGAGTCTTGTCTTGATGGTTAACTCAGCCTAATCAATTATATATATTATTATCACTTAATATTGGCAGGTGGGGGTGCATTCCTTGCTATGTATATATATATTCAATGACATCCAGATCCCTATTTCTTTATTAGGTTTGTATGTCTTGAAGGGTTTAGCTGCTTAATAACACCATCAGTCTTCTCCTTTCCCCTCCTCCCTTTCAATAAATTAGAGATATAAATAAAAGAATTTAAAGAAAAAAAATCAAGCAAATGATCTTTAGCTGAGCTGGTGAATAAAGTATGTTTGAAAAGCTGAAGAGTGGTGATGGTTTGGTAGGTGTATATTAACTGGGTATTGCTTTCCATTTATATATATATAAATATATTTTAAGTCCAACCCTCGCTAGCAGGGAAAGCGGACGTTAAATAATGTTGATGATGATGATGCTATTCAATGGAAACTCTAACATCGATTAAAATTAATGTGGAAATGTGTGTGTTGGGGGTGATTAGAGCATATTTATTACATACATATATATATGCATCATCATCATCTTCATCATTATTTCATGTCCGTTTTCCCTGGTAGCAAGATTTTGAATATATATATATATGTATATATATATATATATATGACTATTTGAAGGTCCTGCAACTTAATAGCATCAATTAAAAGCCTAAATAAGAATATATTATATACTTCTCTTTCTCTCTCTCACTCTCTTTCTTTCTTTTCTTCACTCTCTCTCTCTCTCTCTCTCAGAATAAGGTGAGTAGGGGAGTAATGCAGTGGAAAGAGGGTTAGTGGGGGGGTGGTGCTGGCTCAAAAATGGTGCGGGAGCATGCAATGGAGACGCAGCTGTGCAACATCGTTGGCAGAGAGTGCAGCAAAGAGTGGTACATGAGTGAGTAGGTCGGTGAAGAGACCATAAGACAACTACAGCCACTGCCACTGCATCCCCACCACTCATTCTACAAAATATCCTTCTCCACCACCATCATCATCATCATCATCATCATCATCACCACCACCACCATCTCAACATCCATTCTTCATGTCCTTCACCATGACCACCACCACCACCACCATCGTCATCATCACCATCACCTCAAAACACTCATTCTTCAATGTTTCCTCTTCTGTCCATCTATCCTCACCATTCTCTGCTGCTACCGCCACCACCATTTTTAATACCCCCTTCCCTGCTCCTCAGTCATCATCCCACTACCACCACCACTTATCCTTCTTTCACCTCCACCAACACCTCAATACCATTCTTCACTGCCCCTACCTCTGTCCATCCATCCATCTACACCCCCACTCTTCTATAATTCCCTACCATCACCACCACCTCCACTAAACCCTTCCCTCCTTGCTACCCATTAATCAATGCATGGTTTGTTAATTACCTTGCTACAATTTTACAATTAAGGAAATGACTTTTTTCTTGTTGTTGCTATTGCTGCTGCTGTTACTACCACTGTTGTTGTTGATCATGTTGGTATTGCTATTTTTAGTTTTTTTTTTATAGTTTATATTTTTAATTTTATTTTAATCCTTAACTTTCTATTTTTTATTTTAGTTTTTTATTTTTTTTTTTTCCTTGATTTAGAAATTGTGTTTTTCTTGGCTATTTTATAAATTTTCTTTAAAATATTTACCTTATTTTTATTTTCATTTTACTTTCACATCTCTCTCTTTCTCTCTTTCTTTCTCTCTCATTCTTTCTCAATTTATGATTTAACTTTTCTCTCTTATATAGTCTTTCTTTCTTGCCTCACTCTCTTCCTCATTCTCTCTCCCTATCTCTCTCTATATATGTATATATACATCTGTTTCTCTCTCACCAGACCCTTTCATTCATCCAGTCTTCCTTATACATCTCTCCCCAGTTCCCTCTTATCTTCTTGGCAATCCTCTTCCTTCTCCTCTTTGCTCTGTCTCATTTCCAATTAACTTTTCCTTCTGTCTTTATTATTATCATTATTATTATTATTATTTTGCTTCTATTTTATTTATTTTTAGCAAGCAAACCTCGTGTTTTTTTGCTTGCATTCATGTTGTTTTCTATGAAGATTCCCTTCTGTATTAATGTATGTATATTTGAGCAAGTATATATATATATATATATATATATCTGTGGATGAAGTTCTTTATTCACCATTTGGTATGTATTTGTTTTTGCCTGTTCCTCTATCTATTTCCTGTTCTTGTGTGTGTGTTGGTGTATATAGATTTGTGAGTATATGAATTCTCTTCTGTTAATCTGTTTCTGTTCCCCCAAAGAACAAACACACTCATACATATATTTAATCAAATTTATATATATACATACAGGCTTATATATATATATATGTATATACACACATCACACACAATTACATTGGTTTTTACACTCCATAGACACAGGCACATGTATATGAGTGACTACACACTCATACAGAAGTCGAAATTCTATTCTTTATCCTTGGGAGAAATTAACTTCTGCGTGTTAAGGGGTCGATCTTTCACGTTTCGAAGCCTGGTCGTGTAATTTGTAATTCACTGATGCAAACCACTGGTCTAGAAAACTAATTTAGGCCTTTATGAGAGGTGTGGTGGTGGTGATGGAAGGGGTATGAAGGTGTGGTGGGCTAGGGTGTGGAATGTCTTGAATACACCATCAATGCTGCAACTTCTATACAAACCATTACTCCCCCTTACCTCCCCCCTCGTACACACACACACCTGCTTCTTCTGTCAACACTACCACATACGTATAGATACAATATGCACACATATATGGATGCACATAGGACACATATGCATTATTGCTTCTTCCACCACCACCATCATCAATACTACTATTACCACCATTTACATTATTATCACTTGCTACTATCAGCAACATCATCACCCCCACCATCCCCATACATATGCACAATATCATGATGATCAATGCTGTTGACCACTATAACCATCAACACTACCATTACTATCAATCCATACACACACAGATCGCCTCTAAACCTTCTCAACCCCAGCCCAACATAGCTAATTGGCTCGAGGTCTTGCCACTATTATACATCAACTAATTAACACCATGGCCCTTACCAATTCACAGTGAGGCTCTTGCAGTTTTGTGTGTATTTGCTGCACTATCAGCATTGCACCCTCACTCTCTGAAACATCACTCTTTCTACCCACCTTCCCATCCCTTTATCATAGCAACACCCATTCACTTGCAGCACACTCATTCACATTCACCCATCTGGACTGTCTCTTGTTCTCTCTCTCTCTCTCTCTCTCATTCTCTCTTTCTCTCTCTCTCTCTCACTCACTTTCTCTCTCACTCTCTTTCTCGTTCTCTCTCTTTCCTCTATCTTTCTCTCTTTCGTTTTCTCTCTCTCTCTCCTCTTGGCATCGCCTCATTGAACACTGGGAGAACTTTGTGTTCGCTGTGTTGACAAGACGAGAACAAAACTGCTACAAGACCTCTCCCCAACCCCTTCTCTTAAAAAAAAAGCGATGTCTGTCATACCAATTTTATCCATACCATACCATACCATTCTATACCATACCATACCATATTGTAACTATTATACCATACTGTTGTTATATCATACCATCATATATTGATATTCTAACAATGAAGAAGCCATATGATTGCATGGTGGGAAACTGGATATGGTATTAGACAAGTATCTGCTCAAATCTGCTGCAAGCATTTTCTTGTTTAACCCCCAGGTCAGCTCTAATGGTGCAAACCTATAATAAAATGTGCTCCTGCTGTTACCATCCTGTGTTTTTCTATACTACATTGGCCCTTTACATTTTATGATGGTATGGTGGGATTGAAAGGGTATTTTTTTGTTATTTCTAGCAGATCAAGTTGCCAGGGAAAAGCTCCCTCGCAGGCTTGGCAAGAATTATATTGAATATTTAGGGAACATGCTTTATCCAATGGTGTCTGTTTAGCCAGATGTCAGGAATTTGCACTAGATTGGTTGTGTATGCTCTTTCCAGTAAACGACCATACTGTAGCAGCTCACAGTGAGGCTCTTGCAGTTGTATGTGTTTGCTGCACTATTAGCTGCAAGAGCCTCACTGTATTAATACAGTATCATATTATACAGAATACTGTCTGTCCTATCTTGTAATAACACTATATATCAGACTACTATCATACCACTGTACTCTCTGCCACTAAATCTGTTGAAATTGCTGAGATTAATCTTTTGTGGTTTGATTCTTTATAGCACTTTACTGGTCAATTTTTGTTGTTGTTTTAGAGAAAGAAATGTTTGTGCATGTGAGTATGTGAATATATACTGGACACATAATTTACACATCAATATAGTACTCTACATTGTCATAGATACTTTCTCTTTCTCGCACACACACACACACACACACACACACACATATATATATCATATACTAACAACACTTAATCACAAGTTGTGCATTTGCAAAACCACATGTTTCTCTCCCAGAGGATGCATCACATGTCTATACATATACACACATGCATACAGATACACCAACACTTACATCATAAATATAACACCACACACACACGTACACGTACATGTAATGTACACATAACTGTAAAACACACACATTTGAAAATAATGCAAACCAAAAACACGGTACAAACAGCTGCTGTTATGTAGAAAACAAACAAAAGTCATAACAACAATAACTGTAAGACAAAACAATAGAGGCCAACATAGATAACCATTTTGATAAGCTTCTAGTGTTACTCTTTACTGTTGCTGCCCTTGTTGTTGTTGTTAATATTTACATAAGATCTGCTGTTGTCCAAGCAAATACTAAACCTTCACCCTGCATATGCCGCCATACTACATCTACCTATTTATCTGTCTGTCTATCTGTCTACACATCTACCCAGCTATCTCTTTATCTATCTACCTACCTATAACTATCTATCTATCTATCTATCTATCTATCTATCTATCTATCTATCTATCTATCTATCTGTCTGACTACTTATCTATTTATCTGTGTCTATTTATCAATCTATCTGTGTATCTAATCGGCTGTCTAATTATCATTCCGTACATATCAATTCATCTATCTAATCACATGTGGAGGTAGGTTTGAGCAAGAAACAGACACTGAGAGGAAATATACTAACTATAAGGAAGACTGATGAGGGTGAGAAAAGTAAAGAGGGAAGGAAATTGTATGTTTGTGTGTGTGTGTGAATAGGAGAGAGAGGGGGAGAGAGAGACAGTTATCTAAGATGTAAAATGATGTGGTGTTGATGTCAGTGAGCAATGACCAGATAGGAAAGGTGTTAGAAATTGTTTCAGCTTACCAGGTATTTCCTGACTGATTATAACAGAAACACTGTTGGCAGTAAAGGAACTACCACATAATGCTTGGCAGACATTGCAAATCTCGTCACAAGATTTTATCTCTTCCACCAATCTTGGACACTATCCAAACAACCACCACCACTTTCTTTATTTCTTTCCTTGTTTCTTTTTTTGTATTCTATCATCTTATTTGTTGTTTTGTTTTGCTTTTCCTAGTCTGTTTCTTAAGTCTAAGCAATTTTTTTTCTTCTTTTTTTAAACTTTCCACAACTACTTCCTCCTTTTACATCATTGTCATCTCATCATCATCATTATCTCATCATCGTTGTCATCTCATCATCGTTGTCATCTCATCATCACTGTCATCTCATTTTTGTCATATATATATATATATATATATATATATATATATATATATATATATATATATATAGGGCTCCAATCATTAGAACATCCAAGAAACCTCTCTCGAGATACAACCTCATAGGAGTTCAGCTTAGCCTGTATGGATGTGAGCTGTATCATCATCATCATCATCATCATCATCGTTTAACCTCCATTTTCCACATAGTAGAGGGTTGTGTTTGATGGTGGTGTATGTGAATACTACTGGTAGAATATTGATGATGGTGGTGATGATGATGAAAGAATGCAATAGTTTTTCTTCCCACCATACCAGTAATAATTTGGGATTGAAAGTAATCAACCCTAAAAGATGATGTATGACCAATGACCTCCCGCCCCCTCAAAAAGAATCAATACTTCCTCAAGAATTGTGAAATAAATGCCAGTTGAACTGTAAACAGAGCCCCCCTCCCCCTCCTCCATTGAATGATATCGCTGTCTTTCTCTCTGTTTTTCCCAAGAGTATCATGGGAAGTCATGTTTCCTCCCTTGAAATAGTAGAGGGCAGCATTTGTGGGAAGGAATGGGAATACATACTGATGGTGGTGTATGTTGATGTGAATAATACTGGTGGACTATTGATGATGGTTGTGGTGATGATGATGATTGGATTATGATGGTGATATGATGTGTTGATAATGATGATCATGGTGATATGATGTGATTATAATGGTGGTTATGATAATGAGGGTGATATGATGTTGTGATGATGGTGATGTGATTATAATGGTGATGATGGTGGTTGTGATGATTGTGATGGTGATGATGGTGATTGTGAAGATTCACCCCCCACCCCCTACTTTCCTTCTGTTTACATTTAGAACTTTTTATAACTCTTTTTCTAATTTCTTTGTGCTTTCTCAACAGAGGAAGCAAAAATATAAAATATGTGTGGGTGAGTATATATGCACATGTATATGTATGTGTGCACCTATATACACACACACACACACACATGTACATACACACCACATACCCACACATTTTATTACGCTTTTGTTCTGTCTTTAACTACACTGTTAATCTCAACTGTCTGGGAATTATCTCCAAATTCCTCTAAGAATACCACCACTACTACTAATAATAATAATAACAATAATGATGAGGAGAAGAAGGTAAACCTTCCTTCCCTATCACCTTCCTAGCTCTATATAGTCTTCTTTTCTTCTATCTTTCCTCTCTTTCATTTATCTTTCGGCATCAATCACCAATTAACTCTAATTACATTTTTTTTTACTAAGAGCTCAAGGTATTATTAGTTTTTATCATGCCAGTTGCTCTTTGTGTAGTTTCATAGTCTCTCATTTTGAACCAATCTTACTAATCTCTTACTATTTGCTGTTTTGGCTTTTGCAAATCCTATTAGTAGTAACTGTGTGTATGCATGTGTGTACACGCTTGTATTGATGTGTGTGTGTATATATATATATATATATATATATAAATGTTTAGCATGTGTCTGTGTATATGTATGTATGCGTGTGTCTGTGTGTGTATATATATATGTATGTATATGAATGTTTTACATGTGTGTTTACATGTCTCTACACACTTGTCTCTGAGTGTGTATACATGACTGTACAAACTTGTAGTGATTTCTCTGTACATATATATGAATGTTTTGCATGTGTGTGTGTGTGTGTATATATGTGTGTGTGTGTGTGTCAATGTTTTACATGTGTGTTTACATGTTTCTACACACTTGTGTCTGTATATATGAATATGTTCTACATGTGTCTCTGCTGTTTCCTTTCTAATTTTTTTTCTTTCATTTTTCTTTCATTGTAGTTAAACTGTGTCAAATGTGTTGGACACCCTTAAATCTAATCATTTATATCTGTATCTCAGGAACAACAATATATATATATATATATATATATATATATATATATATATATATATATATATATATATATATATATATACACATATACACACACTAACCAATGCTGGCATGGAAAAATGGATGTATGATGTTCAAGATTATTTCAGATCTACTAGAGTTCTTATATAACCATTTCTAGTCAACAAGCTGGCATATATAAACTAATGCATACATAATTTCTTAATTATGGTCTGATAAAATTAGAAAAGGGCTCTGTTAAAATTTGGGAAATATTTATTATTTATTTGTTCATTTAATTATTTCAATAAGCTTTTAGATTGGTGTTTCTCAAGATATGGCACATGCCTCACTGGTGGAGACTGGCAATATTTTGGTACATTTCTTTATCGATGTTGAAAGGAGGAAAGGCAAAGTAAACCTTGGCAGGTTTTGGACCCACAGGGTTAGAAGGAATATCATATCATATGTTTGATCCAACATTCTAACACATCTTCCAATTTATCACCTTCATCATCATCATCATCATCATTTGACATTTTATTTTTCCATGCTTGCATGGGTTAGACAAGTTATCCATATTTTAAGACAAATTTCACCAGCTGGCCCTGCCGTACCTTACTCATTTGGAACTGTATTTTGGCAGGGTTTTTTATAGCTGGATTTCCTAACACCAACCATAAGTAAATTATATAAACACTTAAAAAACCACATCAGATGTGTTAACATCGTCAACAGGTTTCTGGTGACCTCAAGCTAAACAAGAAAGAATAGAAGTGTTTGTGTTCAAAGTTACACACTACATATATCTTTAATATATCATCTCTCTCTCTCTCTCTACATTCTTATTATATAATCTTTCAATCTATAACATACAGCAACACAATCTTTCTGCTAGCCCCCTACCTCCAAATCACTGTGGGTTGATTTCACTATCATGTCCCTATAACACTTACACCTGTCTCTACTCTGACTACTGCTGCTGCTGCTAATACTGCTACTACTACTACTACTACTATTATTACCTCATGCTGGTATGATTGAGATTTTGATCTACTCATTGATTGCCATCTATGTCTGTCAACACACACACGTGTATGTGTGAGTATATATACACATACACACATATGTGTATATATTTTTGTCTGTGAGTATATAAATGTAGGCGTGTGTGTATAATTATACAATTTTTATTACATAATTATAAACACTTTTCATCATGCAGCAACTTATATTGGCTCATTCAGACCCCTAGCAATGAAACATTCACTCTGACATCACCCCCTCCCCCCCCCCCCACACACACACACACCATGTGTGTATATCATCATCATTCGATAAAATAAAGTACCAGTAATGCACTGGATAATTGCTGGCCTTGTGCCTAAAGTAGAAACAATTATTTAATGGCCATCCATACTGGTAATACTTCATTGGAGCTAGTGACTCTGCAGGGGGACCCCTGCATCTTGCTTACATCCATTCCAGCACCTTACAGAGTGTACTTGGAGCATTTTCTCATGGCAATAGTATTAGGCATGTTGTTCTACCCTTGGCACAATTGCAGAGTTCAACCCTGTGTTTGGCTGAGTGCCCTTTGTATCATTAACCAGTTATGTATGTATGTTTTTTCTGTGTGTATATATATATATATGGAGGCACATGGCTTAGTGGTTAGAGCATTGGCCTTGCAATCGAAAGGTTGTGAGTTCAATTCTCAGACTGGGTGATGTGTTGTTTCCTTGAGCAAGACACTTTATTTCACATTGCTCCAGTTTACTCAGCTGTAGAAATGAGATGATAGGGACCCCAGTCCCTATCATTCCACTGCAAAGTGGTCGTGGAGGTGCCACGGCAAAAAAGCACCCAGCACTCACTGTAAATGAGGTTGGTGTTAGGAAGGGCAACCAGCTGTAGAAATCAAGCCAGAATCAGTTCCCATCCCACCCTTGCAAGCAGGGAAAAGCGGACGTAAAATGAAATGATTATATATATATATATATATATATATATATATATAAACATAAATTCAAAAATTAAGTGAAATTAAAAACGCTGGTGTGCATGTGTAATAATAATAATAATGTCTGTATGATATTATGTGCAGTGTTGGAGGGAGGGTGGCTGAAGACTTCTGAGATTTGAAATCTGTCAAATCTAAAGTATATTGCCCTTTAACTCTTCATGGTTTTCTAAGCAATGATGATCCAGTCTTATGCTATTGCCATGCACTCCTTGTTCTATATTGTCCATAATTACACTCCAGAGCCTAACAAGTGACTCATTTGCCTCTACAACAGACACTGTTAGCTTTTCGTTTGTTTTATTTAGGGGTGTTTGGGGGGTTTTTTTGTTTTGTTTTTTTTCAATGAAATTTTATTCTCTCTATTTTATTTCATTTTCTTTTAAAATATTATTTTCTATTATTATTTTATTTTATTAAATTTAAAATTTTTCTTTTTTCTTTTTTCAACATTTTGAGTTAATAATTCCTACAGGATGTTGAGAAGATGACGAAGTGGGTGATTGGTTGGTTGTGTGTGGGAGAAGCTGAACTGAAGATGAGGTTGAAGCATAAGGGAGAGACGGGGTGGATTAAGGAAAGGGCTAAAAACAAATGACCTGCGTTTTATAAAAAATATAATAATTAATCAAAAGAAAATCAAGAAAAATAGAATAGGGAACAAAACATATATATAAATATATATATATATATACACACACACACACACATATAAAATATAAGAAAAAATATATAATGTATGAATTTAAATTACTCACTTATTTCTTAAACTGTTAATTCCTATGGCTAATTCCACTTTGGTCTGTCTCTCTCACTTTGTGTATCTCTTGTCTTTCATTCTCATTTTATGTAACTATCAAATCTCTCTCTCTCTCTCAAAGCCATCTATATATATATATCAAAGCTATCTATTTATATCTATCTATCTATGAAATCTCTATCTATCTCTCTATCTACATATCTCTTTCTACTACCAAATCATTACAGACCGAATTTCTCTAACCCCCCATCTCCCTAATAATAGCCTGGAAATATATTTTAATGAAGGATATTAATA
>OZ024748.1:54416245-54418745 GCA_964016885.1 Eledone cirrhosa
ACAGACAGACATCCTCAGTTTTATATATATAGATATATATATAATTTAATTTATTATCTTATGTATTGAGCTCCATTTTGTTTCTTCGCAACCGAGAGGTCTTCATCTTCTGATCCAAATGTTCTAATTGATTCTTGTTAGATCTTTAGTTAATCTGTTGTACTATGAAGATGCTAGCTCGGCTTAGAATCTTCCTCACTCTTGGAGCCCTACTATGGCTTCTTTAACTCTTCCGTTGCCGTATTTCTAATGAAAGACACTGCCTATGATTTTATTGATATTGCTTCTAGGACCACACAATTCAATATATCACACCTTGTTCAAGATTGAACGGCACAATTTGAGTAATAGCTGTCTATTATTTTTAGCAGATTGATCAACCAGTTAGAGATCCCCACTTCGTGGCTTTTGGTTGTTTCTCTTGTTGACTATAATGGTTCAAGACATTAAAGTATAATTTGAAGTCAATTTGGCTGATATTTCTAGCAGATAAATCAACCAGGTTGTGGCTGTTTTGTTGATCCATCTAGTACCCTGTTGTGTCTGCTGTTTCTTGTGTGCCTCTGCATGTGTGTGCAATACCTTGGTCTATTGGTTTCTTTTCTTCAAGCCCCACTTTTACTTATGGTACTTGTAGAGGACTATGAAGGACAGAAGTGGTGGTATTGAGGGTGGGGTGGTGATGTATTTGGGGGTAGTAACATGCATAGGGTGTGGTCCAGCATGAAGATATCTCTGTTATTTTACCAGAGGGTGGGGCTCTCTGTGTGTATGCTGGGTTGGCACTAAGGGAGTATGTATATACTCTACCCAGTTACACACATTCTCTAGACTTCAAGGCTGTTTTCCCATTGCCCATTGTTGTTCTTCCTCCTCCACTTCTTCCACCCTTCCTCTTCTCACTGTCATACTCTCACTCCACCCACACCCCTTCATATACACACCTTGCCTTGTTCTTTGCCATCTTTGAGAAGCTTTTGTCTTCTTTTCTGTCTGTAAGTAGTCTGTATATATTTGTAATAAAGAAAGAAACAAAATGAAAAACAAGACATAAAAGGGAGTGGAAGGTGAGGCGGAGGGGGTGTTCATGCTATTTGACATTTATACATATGTTCACTTTATAGACACACACATGCATGTGTTAGGGTATAAACACTGAGGCAATCACACAGAAATGAGCATACATAAGCATATAATTCAATGTACACACACATACACACATAATACATAGATACATACATATACACAGAGAAATAAACATACATAAAAAATACCATTCAATGTAAACACGCATAAAAATACAGTCCAATGCTTAGATAGACACATGAACTTGAAAAAACAATGGCATATGAAACACACATACATACACACATATATACATACACATATATACATACACACATATATACATACATATACACATACAGAGTCAGTTTAGCTCAGTCCAAGATGACAGAAGCTGAGAATGGCCAGGATCATTTCAACAGTGTCTCCAATACTTTAGGCATCTGCATTTCATCAACAAGACAACCAGGAGATGTGGTGGTTTGAAGTAAGGGTGATAGTTATAGTATGGAGAAGCCCTCACTCTTCGTCACCCACTTTTTAACGTTCTACCCCCTCTTCTCTTCTCTCTGCATAGCACCTCCACATCTACCCGTTACACTCAGTTCTAAATTTCTATGCAAACCACCCCTATCACCTCTCTTCAGTCCTACACTGTTTCATTGCAAATGTTGTGTCTTGTATCCTAGTATTTTACTCAGATCAGTTCTTTTGGAAGATTAATTTATTTTTTAAAATAATGATGATGATGATGATGATGTTTAACCCTTTAGTTACCACTTCTTTAATGAAAGATGCTGTGTCTATTGGTTTCAAATAATTTTGAAAATAATCAAGAATTCAGATGGAATTCAGTAATGTAAATAAATTTGTTATTATTCGTTTGATGCTTAGAACGTGACTTAACAAAACAGAAACTTCATGATGGAAGGTTGTTAGATAAATATCATAAACACATTAAAATAAACAATCTACAGCTTAATACGAAGAACCAGAGGTGATTTCAGACAGTTAGCCATCAAAAGGGTTAAAGGAATCTGGGACTCCATTCTCTAATATGACCTTCTTTTTTTTATACCTTGTGGGGTGTCATTTGAGGGAGATATTTGTCTACTATTTCTTGCAGGTTAACTGAATACATAAATGCTCCCTATTTGGTTGATAGCTGTTGTTGTTGGTGATGGTGGTGGTGGTGAATTTCAGGTTAGTGGAGTGGCAGTCAAATTTGCATTGTATTTCCCTTGCTGTTTCCACTACCCCCACTACCCATCTCACTCCTTCCCCTCACAGTTCACCTGTCCTCACCTCCACATACATACCACCACCACCAACAACACTAAAACTATACCAAGTTGTTAGGCAAAGATCAGCATTGGTTTGTCTTTAATTACTACTTTTTAAACTGCTGTCTCCTTGCCATTGTGGAAAAAACACA
>OZ024748.1:54421245-54468745 GCA_964016885.1 Eledone cirrhosa
TTTTTATAAAACAAATTAAACACACTCTAAATAGGGTGGCATTGTCAGGATGGATAGAAAAAGGGTGTGGTCACCTGGATTAACCTGTCACTTTGAAATCTGCCTTTTTTGTGAGTGTGTGTGTGTGTATATATATATATGTGTGTGTGTGTGTGTGTAATGTAGTTCACTGGAACATGGTAACTCTAACCACCAACCCTCCAACTGCCAACCACCACCACTGCCCTTACACTGATCCCTCCCCCATTACTAACCACCATCACCACTGCTAACCACTTCATTCTTCATTATTTTGGTTAATAAATAGATTGGCAGTATTGGTAGAGGGTCGGATGCCATGCTTTGACGCATAGAGTTACGGCCCTTGCCATTCTGAGTTCAAATCCTGCCAAGGTTAACTTAGCCTTTCATCCTTATGGGGTCGATAAAATAAAGTACTAGTAATACACTGGGATAATTGCTGGCCTTGTGCCAAAAGTAGAAACAATTATTTTGGTTAATAAATCTCTATTTGTTTCTTCTATGCTCCTTCTTCCATTGGCCCTTAATCCTATATATGATTTTTGTTTATATTCATTTTTAATCTGTATTCTTGTATTCCTTTACTGGTTTTACTCATTAGACTGAGGCCATGCCAGGTCACTGATTTGATTTAGTGGATCATATGGTCCCCTTCATTCTTTTCAAGGCTGGTACTTATTCTATTCAATTCAAGACATAAATACTAATATAGACATAGAGGCACACACACACATATGTGTGTGTGTATGTATATAGAAACAGGTACAAAAGAGCAACAGGCAGGATAGAGATAACACACACACACACACACACACACACACACATATACTTATATGATTGGCTTCTATAGCTTTTGTAGTCTGTCCACTAAATTCCACTTAAAAGGTATTGGTGAACCCAAGGCTATACTAGAAGACACTAGTTCAAAGTACCCTGTTCTGAGACTGAACCCAAAACCTCATGGTTGTAAAACAAACTCCCTAACCACACAGCCATTCCTGTGCCAGTGTATGTATAACTTTTGCTCTGCTCTGGAAACCAAATTCTAGCATTTTGTCTGTTAATCTCTACCAGCACCAGTCAGTAAAAGGAACAGACAGAGAAATCCAACGCCTCTTTCTCTCTCTATCTGTTTCACTAACCATCCACCATCAACTCCCATTACCTCACACCACATACCCTGCCACCCAAAGGTTGTGTGCTGAGTGGAGGTGTAGTGGTGGTGGTGGTGGGGTAACTAGTTACAAGAATATGAATTCCTTAGCTTTGTGATGGTGGTGGGAGGTTCAAATTTGTTAATTAGACACAGACCAGGGAGTACTAAATTCCTTTGTATATATATAGTTATGCATATAGATATATATCTGTATATGTATATATACGCATGCATGCATACATGTGTGTGTGTATATATATATATATATACAAACAAACAAACTGGCACGCATAGTTTCCAAATTTTATTAATTTGAGACAGGCTATGAAGTACTAAATTCTTTCTTATCTATCTATATAAATATATACATATATTTATACACATTCATAATCATCACCACCATTATCATCATATATATATTTGCATATGAGTGTGTATGTGTGTCTAAACAGTAAAACACACACTTTGTTTTAGATAATTTTTTCCTATTTATTTATATAAGCTGATTCCCGTGGAAATTCCTCAGTTGTAGAAAAGCAAAGCCCTGAAATTACTCTGATATACATTTGTTATTTTATTCTATCAGTTGAATTATTTGACCATTAATTATCATTATCATAATTTAAGCCATTCATTTAGTAGTTCTTTATATAGAAATGTTTGCTTGTTGGTATTAACTATCCTAACAAAGACATTAGTTAATTTCCAACTCCTACAGAATTTAGTATCTAACTATACATAACTAAACACTGTAAATCTCTATCTTATTAAATGTTCCAGCCTGTACTTTATTAATTGCCATTGAATAAGCTGATATAACTGGAAGCTTAGTTCTTTTTAGATGGTTCAGTTTAGCAAGACATTTAGTTGCATTAAAGTGCATGCATGGAATAATTGATGGTTTAAAAATAAATTATATATTAGTTTAAAAGAATTAACCTTAGTTTTTGCTTTCTCCATCTAACTGTAACCACTACAGCCACCAGCTGCATTTTTCAGTACATCATATGTATGAATGTATGTATATATGTTCTTTTGATTATGTTACTAACATACTGTAAGTAAATAGCGTTCTCTTTCTTCTGCCTCATAACATTACTTTTTCCTCTTTTTATCAAAATTTGTCTCTCTTTTCTCTTCCTCACATTACTATTACACTTTCTATCAAACCTTTCTGTCTCTTCTTTAACCTTCCTCCATCTGTGTCACAATATATACTTGGCATTTTCATATTATATATTATTTTCTCTGTGAAATGATTTTTGTTTTCTTTTTTCTTACTAAAAGAAAAAAAAACATATTACTATATGTTCTCACCTTCTTTTCCCAACCATACTCCCCCTCTCTCTGAAATGTGGTAGTCTAGTAATGTTAGTTGTCATTGTTGTTATAGTTCCTGTTGTTATTTCTTCTCCCCCCCCCCCTCCCCAACTTTCCTTCTCTTATCTTCAGCACTGATTGGTTATTTCCATACTAAAGTTATTTTTCTGGCTAAAACTGTACCAAAGATAAGATCTGATCTGCTTGTATTACATATATTATATATACCTTTGTGTATTCCTTCCTCTGTTTATATATCTATAGACACCAATGTGTGACTGTATATATATATATATATATATATACATACATACACACACATATATATATGAGTTTGTCTGCGCTATACTCTTATATGAGAACTATGTCCCATAGTCCTGGTGATATATTTGAAATGAAATATTAATTCACAACTCTTATCTATTTTTACATATAGTCTACTTTTCTCCACTTTTATATCTATTTGTTTTACTTCAATAAGTTATTAATATGTCTCTTTGTGGGTGTGTGTATGTGTGTCTGTAAATATGTATGTGTGTATGTGTGTACATATTAGCATAAATATATTTACATTTTTTCTCATGCTGGCCACATTTCTGTATGTTTAAAGACTAGCACTCACTTGAGGGCTTGTATCTCTCTCTCTCTATCTATCTAAGAAATATATATATATATATATATATATATATATATATATATATATATATATATATATATATACATACATACATTTATGTATATGTGTGTGTCTGTCTATATATGTATGTATGTATATATATATTTTGTGTGTGTGCATGTATGTGTTTACACATACGTCAACAGCAAAAGAAGGTGTTTCTACACATTTAGCCACAAATAATTACACAAGCGAACAATTTCTATAAATGTTATTGTTGTTTGTTTCCTTTTTTTTAAATCATCATCATCATCATCATTATGAAATAAGAACAGCAAACCAAGATTGATTTATTTTACATATAATCTTAGTTCCACTATTACTTCCACACTTGCCCTCACCATCATAATCCCAGTCATCATCATCATCATCGCCACCATCATCACCATCACTACCACCAGCACAGCAACAAGCACAACTAACGCACTGCAATATTTTGCAGATGGTGAACCTGAGTTAGATGAAGAAAACACACCTCCACGGGCCGACACCACGCAGGAGTCAGAGGTTGCGAACCACACTGCTTTGCTGGCTCCCTCAAACTCTTCGCTACTGAGTACTAGTTGTCTCCTCTCTACTGGTTCAGCTCCCACAGGTAGGTGGCAGCACTCCATCATTTCGACCATACCACCACTACCACACACATATACACATTTAGCTATTAACTTCATTGGTAACAAATGTTTATCTTATTCATAACTGTAACACACACAACTTTTTAACTCTCATTTTTCTTTTTATCACCTTATTCTCCCTTCCTTACTGTTTCTTCCACCACCACCACCACCACCACCACCACCATCCACTCATTTATCAGCCTGACTTGATAAATTAGAAAATCTTGTCCTATATCTCTTGGTCACAATTGTGTGCATGTCTGCATTCATATATATGTAGTATCAGTGTAAAATGAATACAGAAAAATAGTTACATAAGAGGAAGGAACAGCTGCATCTATAGACACTTTCAGCCACCTTTTAGAGTGCAATTTTGCACATAAAGGTGGGATTGCACTTTTAACACTAGTTTGCACAACTGATTGTTGAACCGCTCTATTAGTGCAATGTATGGGAGACAGAGAACAGACAGTGTCTTTTGAATGGAAACTGAAATGGAACAGTTGGTTGTTTAGATCAGGTCAATCACGACCTATGGTCAAAGTTATTCCAGTTGTTTTGTTGCACTACGCTCTTTTGTTTTTGGGTGCCTTTCAAATTTTAAGGATGTATGTTTGTCATTTTATATATATTTTTTTTCAACACATGGTTTTCAGCACTGGTTTTCCGGTTGCATGCCCTTTGTATCACCAACCACCTTACAGTTTACAGTATGGCCTGAGTACAATTTATTGTACCACCAGCTCTGGAGAGGTTGACAGTGAGACCTCTACAGCTTTATCAGTTTTTATTCATATTCACTGCTCTTCTGGTCAGGTTGCCTTCATTTTGCTACGGCTTAGAGTTCAAGTCAACCTCATATAATATGTGTTTATTTATTTATAGAAGCCACACTGTAAAAATATATATGCATGCATATTTATATATATCTATATATCCACCTCTCTCTCTCTCTCTGTATATATATATATATATATATATATATATATCCACCTCTCTCTCTCTCTCTTTCTCTCTCTCTCTCTGTATATATATATATATATATATATATATATATATATATATCCACCTCTCTCTCTCTCTATATATATATATGCTTTGGAATTATGCTTTTGTGTCTTTCATGTATTTGTTGCAGAAGACCTTTGATGATATTCTTGTCATTGTTACATGATACTGTTGTTATCTTTATTGTCTTAGAAGACATTTCTGTTGACATTTCAGCCATTTTTGTTGTTGTTGATGTTGCTGCTGCTGTTGCTTCTGTCTTTTACCACCCTCTCCTTATATTAAACACCTGAACAATGCTGCCTTCGGATTAATATTCTTCCTTCATCCAGATTTTTTTTCTCCATCCTCTTTCCTCTCCCCTCCCCTCCCCTCCCCTCCCTCTCTCCACCGTTTGTTTTTGTTGTTGGTTGTGCTGTGGTGGTGGTGGTGTCAGCATCAGAAGGAACAATGATAGATGGAGGGATGTATAGATGTAGTGAGAGAAATTTGACATACATATATATATATACATACATGCCAATATGCTCACTAGCACATATACATACATACATTCATATATATTCACACACATACATACGTATATACATACTTACATACATATAAATATATACATACATATATATATATACACATGCATTCTCACATATATACATACATACATAGCACAGCTATAAAAATGTGTGTTGTATATGTTTGTATGTGTAATGTCTTTTAATATAATTTGGCTGATTTCGTTGTCATGGAAACAAAGTTTTCCTATTCATTAGCCTGATGCTATCATATGATAGACTGATTTATTCTGTTTCATTTCTTTAGACAGATTTTTCCCTGCACTCCCTATCTCTCTCTCTCTCTCTCTCTCTCTCTCTCTCTCTCTCTCTCTCTCTCTCTCTCTCTCTCTCTCTTGCTTTACTCACTCTCCCTCTCTGTCACTCTCGCAGCTATTCCTCTCTCTCTCTCTCTCAATCATTATCTCCCTCTCTCACATCCTATTTTCTTTCTATATATGTATATATATATATTCTCCCTTCTACCCCTCTCTGTCCTCAAGTCTCTCTCTCTCTCTCTCTATATATATATATATATATATATATATACATATATATATATATATATATATATATATACATATATATATATATATATATATATATATATATATATATATATATATATACATATATACATATATATATATATATATATATATGTATATATATATATATATATATATATACATACATATATATATATTCTCCCTTCTACCTCTCTATCCTCAATTCTCTTGCTTTCTTTGTCTCTCACTCTCTACTTCACTCTCTCTCTCTTCTCCCTGCTTGACTCTTTCCCCTCCCCCTTCCCCACATACTTTGCTTGATCCCCTTCCCTCCTCCTCCTCCCTTTAATTCTATTTTATGTTTTTAAGTCTATAGTTCGTTCTATATTTTTTCTGATATATATTTGAGTTTTTGTTTTTAATTATAAAAGTAGATTACTGTATCCTACCCCACCCCTATACCTCCCACCACCCCACACACGTTTTTTCTATTTTATATCCATCTGTATGTTCATACATTACTCTATCTGTTTATCTAATTATACATACATACATACATCATCCATTCATCCATGCATACACACACACATATATATATATATATATACACATACACGCACACATATATGTATATATATATATATACACGCACACATATATGTATACGTGTACACACTCTTCCTCTAATCATTTCCCTGTATTTCTGTTTGTCAATCCATTTATATCTGTTTTTATATATATATATATATATATATATATATATGTATGTATCATCATCATCATCATCACTGTTTAACGTCTACTTTCCATGTATATATATATATATATATATATATATATGCACACACACACACACGCACACATATATATGTGCATATATGCACATTATCTCTAATCATTTCTTTTTGTGTCTGTGTATCAATCCATCTATATGTATGGGCGTATGCACATATACATGCATGTAAGTATGTATATGCATATATGTTTGTGTGTTTATGAACTGGAGTGTTGACTGGTTCCAAGAGCACAAGGACAATTACCAATGCGACAGCTTATTCTTTACTCAATGTGCCATCAACTCCTCACCAGAGCCCCACCACCACACCTTTCTCCCTCACCTACCCTCTTTATCTTTCTTATAAAATTATTTTCTCTAATTTTTTTTTATTATTATATCTTGTGTTTTCAGTTTTTAAAAATTTGTTTATTTCCTTATTTCCTTTCTCTCTCTCTCCTTCTCTTTGTCTCTCTCTTCCTCTATCCTGGCAAATTATAAAACATCTCTTTCCTTCCCTTCTCTTCTCACCCTGACAAATTACAACCATCTCCGTCTCTCTCTCCTCTCTCCCTCCTCTCCTCCCCCTCTGTAGTTATAACATCCAACATAATCTGGACAAAAAGTCTCGAGGTGCCGGTCTTTACTGGAAGAATTGTCCCTGGCAAGCAGTTTCTTTTGTTCTGCCGATCAATTGGACACTGCCATGTCGTGCTGTTCTTCAGCTCCAAAATAAGAAAAGTAAAATAACATACATATATATAAATATGTATATATATATAATATATATATATATATATATATATATATATATATATATATATAACGAAGGAAATATATAATTTAAAAAAAATGGAGAAGTGAAAATTAAACAAACAAGGATTATTAAAACAACCACTTATATATATACACACACACACACACATTTATATATATATATGCACATATACAAATCTATACATGCAAACAGAGACACGTACGTACATTGACATTTTCGTGTCAATTGGCTCAATGCTGCTTGCTTGTTGAGGCACTGGCTCAGCAGCATCTGAGAGGTTTGCACTTAACCCACACACCACACCATCATCTCATTCTCCTCCCTTCAGCCCTACCCAAATTTCTCTTCCCCCCACCCTCATACACTTTCAGTGTTAGAGAATCTTAACAAGAATAATGAAATCATTTTTGCACACATACACACACACACACATGTAAACATAGAAGTATTCTCTCTCTCTATCATCATCATCATCATCATCATCATCATCATCACTCTCAAAGACCATGATTTTTCTATTTTCTGATTCTTCTTGTCTTTGACTTGTCACTCACATACACACACTGTGTGTGTATTATATATATATATATATATATATATATATATGTATGTATGTATGTATGTATATATATATATATATAATTTCTTCTTGAGCCACAGGGTTTTTCAGCTTAGTCTTGATTCAGGGTTGCTCTAAATAGAAGCCACCACAACACAACACATATCTCTTTTATATATAATTGTCAATCCATATATCTTTAATTATCTTCTCTTTCTACCAAAGCTAAATCTCTCTCTTGCACAGATTTTTCACTACTCCTGCTTTTGTTATTATTCTTCTTATTATTATCATTATTTCTCCTCTTTTCGAAAACAAAAAAAAAACAAAAAAGACAATTTCCATTTTTTTTCTCAAAAATTTTAATAAATTATTTTCTTCAAATTATTCATTACTCACTCATTGTATTTCTCTCTCTCTCTCTCCTATTAAATCTTTTGTAAAGAATTTCAATAACATTGTTAATAATAATAATACTGATTGTAAGAAATCTAAAGCTGAATTCAACATTAATATAAAACAATACTGTTAAAATGGAAATCTGCATTATTATTATTATTGTGAAATATTAACTACAATACCTCAAATCATAACGGCATTTACAATGACAATGATGATGGTTATTAAGGTGATGATCGACAAACAGTGCAAAGGCCTAAGTTAATTAGTTAGTGGGAATGGGTAGCTAGGTGGGTGGTGTAGGTGGTAAAAAACAAAATTTTAGTAAAGGGGTGGAGTGCTTAAATGTGACAATTTAAATGGGGGGGGGGCATGAGAGGGGAAGTGTTTTTGACACAAAAAAAAGACAAGATGGAATTGCAGAAGGTGGTAGGTGTGGGTTAGAAGCCCACCTCCACCCACCCTTGTTTTTTTTAGGCCTGCTGTTATAACATGAGCAGCTGGGTGTGAACACAGCAGCATGGTCCAATGATTTCACACACCAAAGAAAAAAAAATAATAGAAAACAAATTAAATTAAAATTAAAATAAAATAGATTCATTAGCAAATATTCACTTGCTAAATTTTAATGAACTATGTTCGAAACAAACCACCTGACCATCTTGATGGGGTTAGGGTGAGTATGGGGGAAACCTCCTCTTCTGCAGGAAAGCTAAATAAGAAAGGTAGTGGAATGAATTAGTAAGGCTAATTTGTGTGGGTGTAGTTAGTAGAGAGGGCTTCTTGTGCATGAAGTTATTATTTGTCTAATTAGTGGTGATATTGGTAGTTTTGGTTCTCTTTCTTATGCCATGATAAAAAGCACCCAGTCCACACTGTAAACGTGGTTGGCATTAGGAAATGCATCCAGCTGTAGAAACCAAGCCCAAGTCAATTCTGTGTGAGCAAGACATGATCATCTGATCTGGCTTGTCTCACAGCGGGACAACTCATCTAACCCATGCTAGCATAAAAAAATGGGTGTTAAATGGTGATGAGCATTATATATATATAAGTGGAATGATTAAAACATATTTATATAAGAAAGCTCTGCTTACATTCTCGCCCACTAGATATTAATGCTTCTAATATTTAACCCTGTAGGCACAAGTATTGAGCACATATGCGCAAGCTATTGGCAACTAAATATATGTATTGCTTATCTCTTCTCTCTATATATATACACAGATTGATAGATAGATAGTAATATGTTTTATTAGAAGACTGCAGGAATACAAATGGAACATTAAATGCTAATATTAATGATAACAAAGTTGTTGGAATGTTACATTGGTGTTGTTTAATAGTCCTAAATATTTCAGGATAAAATCCCTTCATCAAAAGAACTGAGAAAACTAATTTGTAGCAGGATATCTTGGCTTATCAATAAGTCTGTAACCTTCTAAGATACACTATTTTCTACACAAACTCTTACCATCCTAAAATATCTGTTAACTAAGAAATTATTCTCTTATATTACTGGTCATTTTATTTTTTCTCTCTTTTTTTCATATAACATGTACAATGCCTCTTTGTTGTACTTTCCATGTTCTCAGACTATTGTTCTCCTCTTCATCATAACAGTCAGAAAAATATTTCAGTTACCTGTCTATAAGTGACCAGGTCATGCTTACCTGTCTGTCTTTTTGCTCACCTGTTTGTCAGCCTGGTATTTTTTTTCCTAGGTGAGAAATAATAAAGAAACCAAATAAAATTGCAAAGGAAATGAACAAACAAACCAAAATAAATAAAAGATATGCTACTGGAGGTGGAAGTGATATAAAGAAGGGTTGTTTCAAATGCAGTAGGGCCTCCACGCTGATCTACACCCTCTCCCATTTCATGTCCCCACACCAACCCTCACCTAGCCCCTTAACCTTTGCTGTGAGACCACTGTAGGAGCCTCTGATCAAAATACCTCTGTTTTACTTTCCTTTCTTTTTATGGATTTATGATAACAATACCCCTCACCTTTGTCCCTGGCCCTTTGTGTAGGGCTGTTGTTTTTGTTAGCTTTACTTTGCCTCTATTTTCTTTCTTTCATGTTGTGTTGGGAGCTGGGAGACTAGGCTTGATTTTTATTGTGGTTAGGGGTCAGAATTGTGAAGATGTGTATATATGTGCCTGTGTGTGTGTATGTGTGTCTGTGTGTACGTACTTTATGAACAGGTGTGTATATATATATATATATATGTTTGTGTGTTTGGTCAGTTGATTGAGCTTTACACCCCCTACACTCTTTCTAAAAGGATATATTCACATATACATACATAAACCCATACAGCCCATTGTGTGCTGTGGTGTTTTTAATTGCATCCCATGAAATTCAATACAAAAGATTTCAGGTGTAAATTGCTGTTATGTTGTTTTGTTTTGTATTGTTTTTCCCTCTCTTTCTTGGCCCTCTTCTTCATTTCATTTTGTTGTTTTGAAGTTATTGCTTATCTACCTCTCTCTCTCTCTCTCTCTCTCTCTCTCTCTCTCTCTCTCTCTCTCTCTCTCTCTCTCTCTCTCTCTCTCTCCTTTCAATAATGATAGAACCAAACCAATGGATGTTTGAAAAGAAAGGTTTCACCTGTCTTCTGTGTTCAACTGTCTGTTTATCTCTCTCTCTCTCTCTCTTGTTTTTCTCCTACACAATCTGACATACACATGTGAAAAACTGTTTCATATAGATTCTGTTTAAAAAACAAAAAAAAAATAAAGGAGATACAGTAAAGAGAAAAACAAAGCAAAATAAAGCTACAAAAAAAATACCCCAACAAGAAACAAACATAAAGCTGTGTATATAGCAATGTTGTTTTGTGTTGCAAAGGGTGTAAAGGTGTTGTTAGGTGATGGCTAGATGGGTAGAATTAGGGATTTCACTATTTATTGCAGGTACTCATTTGACCTGACTATTGTATATGTATGTGTGTATTTGAGAATGTGTGTATATTTGCATGTTTATATATATTTACACAGAAATATATACACATATATATATATATATATATATATACACACAAACATGCATATATATATATATGAAGGTGTATATATTTCTGTGTTTGGATGAATGGTGCAGGTAATAAAGAATTTGAGACATTTTAATTGCTTTTACTCTTTTTTCATACTTTTTTTGTTTGTTTGTTTGTTGTTGTCTCTCTCTATTTACTATAATCTTACTTTAACTTCCAGCTTCCTTTCCTCTTCTCTACTTTCTTTTCTTTTTTCATTCATTGTTTTGGTTTTTGGGGGGTAGTGAGGGAGAGAGATTATCACCATTCACCGACATCATCATCATAGTCATAATCATAAAAACTATCACCATCATCACCACCACCACCACCATTATTGTCACAGTCACCAGCCCCACCACCACCAATATCACAGTCACTCTTAAGAAGTAAGGGGACAGCTAGTTTTCTCTGGTTTGTTTCAAATTCTATTTTTTTTAAACATAATCTGTTCTGTTTTGGGGTATTTTCCCCCTTTTCTTTTCCTTTTTGGCAGAAGTGGTGGTAAATTAAGGTTAAGAAGAGGATAGATACTTGGGTGTGTTATTGTTGGAGGGGGCGGGTCTTCCTTAATGAATTCAGCCAGTGGCTTAAAGAAAAGTTCTTACCTGGGGGTTTAAGACAGATTTCCAGGTGCCTTGATAACACATATAATAGCAGCAGGTCATGCTACAAGATTTCCATGTTGGTGAGAACAATATCACATTTCCTTCAAATTTTTAATTGAATTTCAATTTTGACTTCCAGCTCTTATTTCTTCTTTCTTCAGCCTTAACCTCACTTTCATTACTTTCCCTTCATTTGCATATATATATATATATACATATATATGTATATAATGTGTATAGTTACTTTTTGAATATCCAAAGCATAGGAGGAAGGAACTCAATCTGTGATAAGAGGGGTGATATGTGAATTTTATTAAACTACCAGTTTCATGGTAGTTTAGTAAAGTTTACACACACACATTCACATATCCCTCCTCTTGCTCTCTCTCTCTCTCTCTCTCTCTCTCTCTCTCTCTCTCTCTCTCTCTCTCTCTCTCTCTCTCTCTCTCTCTCTGCTTCACCCTCTTTTCTCGGTGCTACATGCAGATCAGACACTTAAACCTACTCTTGTTAATGCTTTGATTTTGGGTTAATGCATGCATGTTTGTGTGTGTATGTGTGTGCTCATTGTTTTCTGTGTCTGTTAGAGTACACAGAGGAAGGACTGCCTATCAAGCCTACTTCAGATAGTAATAGACAGCCATCTTCTGTCTGGCAACTAACCACCATGTGATTTGGGATCCAAATATCTTTGTTTTAACCATTGTACCATAGTATTGTATCCACTCAGCAATATATATCTTTCTTCTGTATTTCTGTAAGCCATCAGTCTCCCTGGCTGACAAACGTATCACACCTGTCTACTCCACTGTCTGACTGTGCCCCCTCAGCCATATATATATATATATATATGTGTGTGTGTGTTTATGTAGGCCTCAGTCTCCCTGGCTGACAACAGTATCACTCCTCTGTCTGACTGGTAAGAAGGTTCATCCAGCAGTAAATATTTATCAGTCAATGTTCCAATATTCTATGCAAAGCAATTGAATTCAGATAAATTGATGTCTGTATGTATTGATTGGTAGAGTGAGGGAGAGGAAGAGGAACTATATCCACATAGTGAGAGAGGGGTAAATAGATAGATAGATAGACAGACAGGTAAGATTTGTAGGCTTTGCTTGAATTATAACAGAATAGAAACATACCTGTAGTGGTAGTAGTAGCAGTGGTGGGGAAATAGAGGTGAGGTGGAAGTATGTAGGTGAGGTAGTCACACATTGTTCTCGGTGTTAGTAGTAGTTAGAGTAGTGGTAGTAATCCAAAAGGCTATTCAAATGTAGCAATTTGAATGACCAGTAAAATAGGACCATAATAGTAAGGATAGGGGGTCAGCTGTTTCCTGACCCCTATCTTTACTATTGGCTTAGATTGTGAGTTAAGTCCTTTTCACCTTTTATGGTCCTATCTTACTGGTCAGCTGTTTACTGACCCAGAATTAGAAATTATTAGTAAACAAGTATGGTTGGTTGACTAGCTGGTTAGTAGGTTAGTAAGCTGGTAGGCTGGCTGGTTGGTTAGTTATAGAAATATTACAGAATTTCTCTAAATATCTGAATTTTTTAAAAAGACCATCTCTACCATACAAATCCCAGTAAAATATGTGTGTATATGGTTGGGTGATTTGGTTGACAATCCTAAGGTTGGGAGGGTTTGATTCCCAGCTGTGCAAGGTATTTTGTTTCATGTTATTGCTCCAGTGACCTCTGGTGGTAAAATTGTGTTATATCAGTAATCTCAAAGGACCAAACTTGTCACACAGTGTCATGCTGCTGCATCTCCCTGAGAAGTAAATTAATTTCATGTGCAGGCAGTTCTATTGTTCAAACAATTGGAACACTTTGTCTTCTGAGCCAATGTACATCTCTGTCTCTTCTCAATATACAAAAACTGAGTATGACTCGAGTACTGTCTCTCACTCAAGTGCTTCCTCTCACTCAACCTGTTTCTCACTTTCTTCTTCCTGTCCTTTTTACAATGTCTTTTTTCCTCTTTCTCTTCCCTCCTTTCTCTCATTCTTTCTGCCCCAATTTTTATCTTTCTTTAAATCCCAATCTCTATCTCTTAATTTTTTCCTCCTCCTCCTCCCCCATATTTCAGTTCCTTTTTCTAATTCTTTACCCCCCCCCCCACACACACACACACACACTCCCCGCAACATTCACTATCCTCCTTTTAAAAACAAAGAAACAAAAAGAAAAAAATAGAAAAAGAAAATAATTGACTCTTCCTATCCTTCCTCCAGCCAAACGAAGCAAGCAGCCATTCTTGTGACACCACACACCTCCACACAGCCACCAAAGCCACTCCACACCACAGCCACTCAGTTGTGTTTGTCCAGTCCAGTCTGTCTTCATTGAGTCATTCTGGAGAGTCTCAAGGAAGAGACAGTAGAGGTGATGGCACCATGGAAGAGGAGGAGGAGACTAGAGTTGGTGGTGGTGTTCATGTTGGTGTTGATGATGGATAGCTGCTGGAGTTCCTAGTGTAGTTGTTGTAGTTGTAATGTTTTATTAATACTAACCCTCACAGCACCTCCCTCCTGTAAACTAGCACTGGCATGCAACATTGGACAAGACTTTGGTGCAGAGCTCCTTTCTTTGTCTTTTCCCAGATTCCTCAGAACCATCTAACCCATGCAAGCATGGAAAAATAGATGTTAAGGGATGATGATGCTGTGTGTGTGTGTGTGTGTGTGTGTGTCCATGTATATATATCTAACCCTTTCGTTAACCATATTTCTAATGAAAAACACAGTTTGGGATTTTGAAAATAAGCAAGAATAGAAAAGGATTGTGTAATTTAAACTTTCTCATTACTAAGCTGGTGTTTGGAACATAGCTTAACAGAGGTTCTTACATAAAAATATAATGGAAGGTTTTTAGATAAATATAAACACGTTGAAATAGACAGTTTTTGTATCACAGGACCAGGGTATCAAAATGGTTAACTATGTATGCGTATGTGGTCAGCAGTATATATATGTATATGTATGTACAAATGCATGCTTTCGAATACATGCATGTTATTCATGTATAATGAAATAACTACATACTTATATGAATATATATATATATATATATATACATATATATATATATACTTACAAATAAATGTGTGGTTCCTATTATCCATTCCTCCATAAATGTTGGTGTTATATCAAACATTAGTTAACGCAGCCATGTAGAATATTAGATATATGTGTGTGTGGTGGGGGGGGGGGGGGTACATCTCTATTTGTAAATGGGCATAACTTATGTACTATGTGTTTGTGGATGTGTGTCTATGAAGGATATGTGTGTTGTGTTGTGTGTGTGTGGCCATCTCTGTCTATGTACACAACATGTGTACTATATGTTTGTTTATGTGTGTGTGTGTGTATATATATATATATGAGAAATTGTGAATGCTTTGTCCATGTTATTAAATCATGTCCATTGTTATAATTACTTCTATTGCATAGTTACTGTTTCACCATCTTCCCTTGCTGCTGCTGCTAACTCCCAGACTTTCTCTCCTTCACTCTCTATCTCACTCTCACTCACCTCCCCCCCTTTCTTTCTCTATCTCTCTCTTTAAAATGTTTCACTTATAAAACATAGTAAAGTGTCATCTTTATTCCACCACCACCCCCTCCCTGATTGACTCCCTCCCCCTCTCTATTTCGTTTGTCCTTCCTTCCTTTTTAGATATAGGGACCCACCCTTGCACAATTATGACATTTTCTGCTCATGATTTATGAAAACATTCATTTAAAGGTACTTTAATTTGTCTCCATAATCATCATTATTAGGAATATCATCTTTATATTCATCATCCTTATAACTAACACCATCATCATCATCACCATCATTAATATCATCACCATCACTATTGTTATGATTATCATTACAACTATGCTCTAACATCTGCTTTCTCTCCTCCAAGCCAGATCAGACTGAAGAGGTAGAGGTCAGGGGAAGTTAGTGAGGCTTCCTTTTGTTTTAGCTCCAGACAGTAGCCAGTAGTCATGGGCTGTATAGTTGGAGGTGGCATCAGGGTGATGGAAGTATTGAGGCCAACAAAGTGTGTGTGTGTACATTGGTGTCACCATTTCTGTTTTTAATGTCCACTCCCACTATATTATCTTTAAAAAAATTTAAATCAACTGCAGCTGTAGGAGTTATCTACCTTACTTGCTTCCATGGCTGGGTACCCCAAAGAAGTTTTCAGTCATGAAATTACCAAAATAGTCTTGGTTGGTTGGAGCTGTTCCCCTGCTTGCCATATTCAGAGAGCAAGATTCTATATGTATATATATACTTTATATAGAGCTTTCTACGGCTGGACACGCTTCCTAACACCAACCACATTTACACACACATACAAATATATATCTATATCTTGCCAAAGTCTATATTTTTCTTGGTGCAGTACTTGCTTGTGTGTGTCTATTTAATTTAATTTAAAAGAAAAATCCTAAAGATAATACTTGAAATCATTTTATTAATTTCTACGTTCATTTCAATTTTAACGAAATACAATTGTAAAATACAAATAATTAGTTGCAGATTAATTAATTAATCAATCAAATCAAACAATTGCTATCACATATTGCAAAATGTCTTCAGGAAATCAATATTAGATTTGGGGAACGCATATATAGATAAATAAATATATATATATATATATGTATTTAGTTATTTATTATGGTTTCTGAGTTAAGTACAAGGCCAACGATTCTTTTGGACCCCAGCACATTACTAATACTTTATATTATCAACCCCGTAAGGATAAAAGGCAAAGCTAACCTCCGTGGGGTTTGAACACAGAACATAAAGGGACATAACTGTGCTATGAAGCCTAGTGTCCAATGCTCTACCAATCCACCACCCATTTCTATATATATATAAAAATGAATAAAAGGAATCTGTAACCTATTGATTGCATGTCTCCAAATGCCAGGATTTTAGTGCCATCTTGGAAGTTTAGCAGCCAGTCAAGCATGAACTGAGATTGGTTCTTGTAATAATTCCAGCTAGGTAGGCACTGACTGAAACAGTGTGCTGCTAAGTAGACAGGTAAATTAGTCCAGGTGTGTCATTTGACAGACATGTCTCCTGCTGTCTAATAGGTGTGGTATGTGTGTCTATGTATGTATCTATTTTTGTGTGTGTGTGTGTATATATATATATATATATATATGTGTGTGTGTGTATCTATTAATATGCATGGATGTGTATGTATGTATGTGTGCGTATATATACATACATATATATATATATGAGAGAGAGAGAGAGAGAGAGAGAGGGAGAAATATATATCAGAGGAAAAAAATATTATACATACATAGATTAGAAGTAAGGACAGTCATATCTGAAATGTGTATATTGTAGTTGTCTCGTGTGTGTGTTTTTACCTGAATAACTGAGCTTTACCATGCTGACTTTGACCTCGGAACAGTCATACCTGAAGAAAATATTTTCAACATTCCTGCCGCAGCGTAAAACATTACCAACCGTTAATATAATTTCATATGCAAGTGTGTAAATGTATGTATGTGTTTTTGAAGGTTTCCAATCATCTGCCTTATAATTAATTGAAACACCTGAGCAATGTCATAATGAAATGGTTAGCTTTTTTCATACCAAACTGCCTGAAATTGCCTCTTGTTTTATAAAACTATCTGTTTATTTTAAAGTGTTGATATTTTTCTAAAAAACTTCACATTATAATTTTTTATGATTTTAAGAACCTTTGCTGAATTATATTACTAAATCTGTCCAAAATTCTGGATTATTTTTAAAGAGATTTGAAAATCATAAGCAGTATCTTTCATTAGAAACATTGTAACGAGTTAGTTTATATTTCATATCTGTAAAAACATTACTTTCTGTAAATGTAATTTATTTGGCTTCTGTAGTGTATATCATACCATTTTGTTTCTGAATTAATCCATTTATTCCCATATTTCTAATGAAAAACACTGTCAGTGATTTTCAAAATAACTTTTTAAATAATCAAGAATTTGGAGGACTTTAGCAACATGACTAATGTTTGCTTCATTAAGAAAATTTGGAATATAAGTTAACAATGGGTATTATACCAAATTATGTCTAATTTTTGCTTTATTAAAATAATTTGGAACATAACTTAATGGATCTTACAGAACATTGTGATATATTGTATTTAGATAAATATATAATCACTTTAAAATAACAATTTTATAACATTGGTCCAGGCGCGGTTTGGTATCAATAGTGTTAAAATCTAGAAATACTATAGACTTTCCCTATTACCGTTTGGTCCGGGCTTCTTTCCATATTTGCTTTTTGCTTTTAGTTATTGTATATTTATTTTAATATTTACTCCTGACTTCATTTTAGTGTTTTCTGTAATCTTTTATAACAGGGTTAACACTTCTGAAATAAGCCCACCCCAAGAGACATTAACCCCAGCCCCTCACCACCACAACCAGCTGCTAACATCCCCAATACATTCCATCTTTTTTTCTCTCTCTCTCTCCTGTGATCTTCAAAGCTATTTCTCTCTCTCATTTTGCCTGTATACTTACTTCTCTCCTATTGTCTCTCACCATTCTCTCTCTCTCTCTATATATATATATATATATATATATATATATAATATAATATTTCATCCCCTCTCTCTCTCTCATTTCTTTCCTCTTTCTCAAATATTGCTCCCTCTTTATATATATATAATTGTATTTATGTAAATTACTACTATATCTCATCTCCCTCCCCCCTCTTGCTATTCCTCACCCCAGTGCCATTACCATTTCAGTCTGCCATATCAACAACCTAAGTTCAATTCCCAGTTGGGTTGTTCTCTAAGTCTAGCTGGCTTATCTCTTCTCATGTGGAAAATTAATATATCAAAATTTCCTTGAAGGAATCACACCATGTCTTGCAATAAGCCAGCCTCTGTTTAGAGAGCTTTCATCCACCCTACAGCCCTACATTTTTTTAATTGTGTGTGTGTGTGTGTATATATATATATATATATATATATGTATGTATGTGTGTGTGTATATATATATATATATATATGTGTATGTATGTGTGTGTGTGTGTGTATATATATATAAATACTTATATATATATACTTGTGTATGTATGTGTGTGTGGAAGAGAGGGGGTTAATAAGATGGCGATGGTGTGGGGGCAGGGAGGTGAGGGACCCTCAACAAGAATTGTGGGGAGGGGTATTAGCAAGTTAAGAAATATTTGCCCTATGTCATGCAAGTCTGAATCAGGTGGAACCCTGTGTGATCTGTTTAATACATATACACATATGCTTCTTTATATATATATATATGTGTGTGTGTGTAGACACACACACACACACACACACACATATATATATATGAAGGAATGGGGAGTGAGAAGGAGAAACCTTATCATGTTTAGGAATTTTTCATGATAATTGCCAGAAAATAAAAGACAGAAATGGTAGGAAAAGGAGATGAAGAAAATATATAAAAATATATTGAAAACAACTAAAACCTCAACAACAACAACAACACTATCAAACAGCCAGTGATGTATTCTCCTAAGATATACAATCTTTTTTTTTTTTTTCCAAGTGCCTTTGTATTAGGTAGCAGACAACAGAGTGCCACTTGGTACATTGTGTGTGTTGTGTTGGTGTGTTGGTGTGCGTTGTGTTGTTGTGTCATGGTTCACTCACAGACACACTGCCATCTGGGAATAATATAGCTGTCTTGTATCAAGTTCTAGCATCTGCAATACCAAAATGCAACTTTATGTACAATATGTGTGTATGTGTATGTGCATATCTACATACATATATATATATATATATATATATATATATATATATATATATATATATAATTATGTGTGTGTGCCTATACTCTTCTAATGTATTGGGTACCTTTTTTTTTTTACTGCGATTACCCCCCCACCCCCCCACACACACCGACAGAACTCGGGAACCTATGTATTATATATATATATATATATATATATATATATATATATATATATATATATATATATATATATATATCTACGTATTATATATATATATATAATACGTAGATTCTTGAGTTATATAAACATATGTAACCAACCCTCGTATATGTAGAAACAATGTGTGTTGCAGTATTACATATAAAACATGTATTGTATTGATATATGCTTTCAAACATATGTTTCCAATATGGAATGTTCTATATAATTTCTATATCTGTGTGTGTAGGTGTGTTCTACTATCTAAAGCTCATCAAGTGTACTGTATGTAATTAATGTGATAATAGAAGATTGAGAAACACACAGACACTAACACTTGAGTATTATTGATATAGAATATATGTGATAAAGTCTTAGATATAAATGTGATTATGTGTAGGATTCTATCAAGATATGTATGTTGTGTACTTGTAATTTATTCCTAGATGTGTATGCTTGAAAGAAAGGTAGCTGTGTCTCTTGGCATTGTAGGTAGATAAATAGATAGATAGATAGATAAGATAGATAAGATAGATAGATAGATAGATAGATAGATAGATATGTATATATATAGGTTGATAGGTAGATAGATGTGCATTATGCACACAATTATGGTTTATATGCAAAGCCACTCAATGTAGGTGCTGCGATTTTGTCAATTTATGAAGCAGATCTTCACTGAAGTAAGTTTGCTTACTTGGAATGAAGTATTTTTGAAACAGCCACCTGCTGTGATATTTCACTAGTTAATGCAGTCACTGTCTTCTTAACACGACGCTGTACGCTTCATTTGCTAGGTGCTTTCTAAGAAGGAAATGTGATTTAGAAATTTGGAGTGTATAATGTACAAAAAAAAAGAAAGAAGTGGGAAAAAAAAAACTAATATTTTCTGAATTTCTTTGATGTTTCTTAGAAAAAAAACCTCTAAACTGATATTACATATTTATATGTTCCATTCTTTCTCTCCTGCTACAAAGTACTTCTGTTACACCTGGTATTTACCAGTTGTCTGGCTCTCAACAAACACAGTTAAATGATTTTTTTTTTAGTTGTAACTATCTGTTACAAGCTCCTCTGTTACAACCATTTAAATTATGTATTTTTGGTATCAGAATTACACTACTTCATTCTAGTACCAGATTCTGTCACAAATTGCTTGTTATATTGTCTTTGTTCATTTCTGACATATTTCCTTTAACCCTTTTGATGTTGAACCATCTAAAACTAACCCTTGGTTCTGAAATACAAAACCATTTTAAAGTGTTCATATTTATCATATTTATCTAAAATAAAACCTTTCATTATAATTTTTTTAAACTATGCTCCAAAACTCAAATAAACAGGGAAAATTAGCATACTAAATCTCTCTAAATTGTTGATTATTTTCAAAATTATTCTAAACAGCAGGATTTGAACTCAGAATGCAGAGACCTGTAAAAAATATCCAATACTCTAACAACACTCCCAAATCAACAACTATATATACTGTGACAACAGACTATAAAATAAACTGTGTGGTTCTGTGTTACGCAAGTAACATGGTATTCTGCCACACACTCTTTAGTTTCTTTTCTCTTCCACCGAACACTTCCAGCTCCAACCAGTTCCTTCGTTATCTTTTAATATTCTTTGGATTGGAAACACTTGGGTCTCTCTCTCTCTCTCTCTCTCTCTCGTTAAGGTTCCTCAATCCCTTAGGTTGTATTACAAACCCATCCCCAATCTTTCTTGATTATATCAATGACTATTGTTGTGTAAGTTCCGAAATTACTGTTTTCTTTCTATACAAAGTCACATTTTGTTTTCAAACTGCTCCAACACACACACACACACACAGTCAAAGGCTCCCTTTTTTTACTCCCTTTTAATAAAATATTTAAAGAAAACAATAATAAATGGGCGTGGGTACCCAATGTACTAATTGTAGGTTCTTATTTCAACATATACTGTTTTTTTTTCTTCTTTTGTTTCCTTGATTTTTAGGGCTTTTTTTTTACCTTTTCTTTAGTGGAAGATATTTTTTTTCATTATTGTAAACAACAGCCTAGGGTATGTTTGAAACAAAGACTTAATAGTGGAAGTATTACAACAATGATGATGATGGTGATAATGATCATGGTGGTGGTAGTGGGTTGATGATTACGATGGTGGAGGTGGTGGTGGTGGGATGGAGTAGTTTTTTTAAAACAAAGGTAAGAAAAATTAAACTAAAACAAAAGCCGAAAAAAGTAACTACAACAAAACCAATGATGATAATAACACTAATAATAATATTATTATTATTAATAATAAATTGTAGTGCATTTAATGAGGTGGTGGTGGTGGTGGTGGTGGTGGTGAGTGTCAATGTTGTGATTATGATGGAGATGATGATTATGGCTGTTCAGAAAAGGGTCAAGAAGGACATCTCTCTCTCTCTCAGTTTATCTCTTTGTTCATTAATATTTTTTTACCACTATCTAGAAGACAGAAATAAGGAATACACTGTAAACATACACATTGATGCTATCTCTCACACCCACACATCCATACATACATACATTGACACCTTCATGCAATTACACACAGCAACAATAATCTGTTTATGCTTCGACACACTCTTAAACACAAACACACACATACACACATTACAATATAAAGTATAAATTAATACTGTTCTCCTGCACTAGCACATACTCTCTCTCTCTCTCTCTCTCTCTCTCTCTCTCTCTCTCTCTCTCTCCCTCTCACTCTATCTCTATCTCTCACACACACACACTTCTCTGGTCTCTGGTGGTGCTATTGTGGACTTCAATAAACTCTCCAGTTCTGCTCTTCTTCTAATCTCCAACTTGTATGGATGTCTGCTTGTTCCCCCTCCCCTTCCTCCCACTCCTATCTCACCAACCACTACTACCACCACCACCACCACAATTACCACTGCCACCTCTACTATTGTATCAATGCTTTTGTCTTCATTAAAGTACTTTTATTTTATTTTTTAATTTTAACTGTAATCTGTGTGTGTGTGTGTGGATTTATGTATCTGTGAGTGTGTGTGTGGATTTATGTATCTGTGAGTGTGTGTGTGTGTGTGTGTGTGTGTGTGCATATGAGTGGAGATAGTGTGGTGTGGGTTACTGAGAAGGGAAGGGCAGATTATCATTTTTAATGGGGGAACCTCCTTAAAAAAAATAAAATAATTGTCTTTGCTTTTTTTTTTTTTTGCAATACAAAACTCAACAAAACAACAATACTACACACACACATGCACACTAACACACACACGTGCACACTAATACACATGCACACACACACACACACATGCACACGTATAATAACAGTGAAGAGAAAAACAAAGAAACTGCATTTGGTTGAGCAGTCTGGGGCAATTTTCTGTGTCACAGAATTAATTTATTATGAAGAAATAGTATTGTTGTTATTGTTGGTGGTAGTAGTAGTAGTGGTAGTAGTAGTAGTGACGGTGGTGGTAGTAGAAGTAGTGGTGGTGACGGTGGTGGTGGTAATAAGAGAGATGTTCGTTAGGATTGTGGTGGTGGTAGTTGTGGGTGGGCAGGCGTCAGAGATAATGAAGCTGATGATGGCAAGATAGAAAAAGCTGTGGATGAGATTTGGTGGTTGGAGCTGGAGATATGATGGTAGTGATATCGTAGGAGGAGGAGGAGGTGGTGGTGGGCTTCTAGGTGGGTAACGAAGCCCTATATTAATTGCAGTGATGGTAGTTTTGTATAAGTGGCATGATGAAGACGATGACGATGTTAGTAATAGCTAGAACTATAGTATTAATTATGTTGTTGATGAAGAAGATAATGATGACGATGATGATGATGGAAGCAATTTTAGAGGTGGAAAGATGGTAATGTCAGTGAGGTTAATAATAATAATGATAATATTGGTGGTGGTGGTTGGGTAGGTGGCAGTAATGTTGATGGGGCTACTGTTTTTTGGTGATGGTGATGATGATGTTGAGGGTTATGATTGTGACCATGTTATGATAACAAATGGATAGTGATATCTTTGATGGTACCAATGGTGATGATGATGATGAGCATAATTAATTGCTTTTGTTTTTGTTTGAAAACAGACAAGAGATGTTTATTTCAAACCCCACCTTACTAGAAAAAAGAAAGGAAATTCTTCTTCTTGCTCTTGTTGTTGTTCTTTGTCTGGTTGGTGTCTTGTGTTGTTCTCTTTAAGGATCCATTTTGACTTCAACAGATACAAGGGTGGGATGGAGATAAGTAGATAGACTGAGACAATGAGAGAGGGAGACGATTGGAATATATAGAGACAAATGGGAAGAGAGAGAGAAAGCTAGGTGGTTGGTTATGAGAGTAAAAGATCAGGAAAAAAAGAGACATAGAGATAGCTAAGTGGGTGATAATTGTTTCTACTTTTAGCACAAGGCCAGCAATTATCCCAGAGCATTACTGGTACTTTATTTTATCAACCCCGTAAGGATGAAAGGCAAAGTTAGCCTTGGCGGGATTTGAACCCAGAACGTAAACGGCCATAACTCTATGCTGTAAAGCATGGTGTCTGACGCTCTACCAATGCTGCCAATTTGATAATGAGAGTAAAATAGCAGTGGGTGACTATGAGAGTGAAATAACTGAGTGGTTGGAGAGTGACTGAGAGAGAGAGGTGGGTGACTATGAGAGTGAAATAACTGAGTGGTGGGAGAGAGAGGTGGGTGACTATGAGAGTGAAATAACTGAGTGGTGGGAGAGTGACTGAGAGAGAGAGGTGGGTGACTATGAGAGTGAAATAACTGAGTGGTGGGAGAGTGACTGAGAGAGAGAGAGCTAGGTGGATGACTATGAGAGTGAAATAACTAAGTGGTGGGAGAGAGAGTGCTAGGTGGGTGACTATGAGAGTGAAATAGCTGTGGGTGGTGGGAGACTGACAGAGAGAGTGCTAGGTGGTTGAATATGAAAGTGAAATAGCTGTGGGTGGAGGAGAATTAAAAGGGGGGGAGGGTAGATAGATTTTTAATGTGTGTATAGCAGCATAGTCTGTGTGGGTGTGGACAAGGAAAGAGTAAATGAAACAAATTTTCTGGTAATGCTTCCAAAGGTGAGGATCTCACAATGGTAGTGGTAGGGGGGAGTTTTGGAGGAGAGAGAGAGAGAGAAAGGAAGAGTGGGATGAAGGGTGACTGGCTGGGTGGGCGGGTGTTGTTTTAGTTGTGATTTTTTTAAAAAAATAAATGGCATAGTTGATTGGAATGATGATGATCATGGCGGCAGTGGTGGGGGTAGTTGTGTTGATAAGAGAGGTGACTGTGGTAATGATGGATGCAGTCAATCATTGGTGTGTTTATTGACAACTTAGTCCCCACCCACTCCCCATCACCTCTCACACTTCCATCAACTCTGTCTGTCTGTCTGTTGTAGTCCTTCACATTCTCCTAGCACCCCTCGGGTTTTTTGTCCTTTTTTTTTTTTTCTTTTTTTTTTGCCGTTATGATTTTTGTACAGATATCCAGAATATCCTTTTTTTCCTCAGATGGTCAGTGTCATCACCATCAGCAGCAGCTCTATTGATTGTCTCCTTTATTTTTCACTTCGTCCTTTCTCTCACTCACCCTTTGCCTCTCACCCTCCCTCACTGTCTCCCCCCCACCTCCATATTTCTGTCTTTTGTCTATTTCACACTGATATTCTATGGATTTCATTGATGTGTGGATATAAATATATATATATATATATATATATATATATATATATATATATATATATATATATATATAATAGAGAGAGAGAGTGACACGTATATATATATATGTGTGTTTGTGTGTCTAGTATGGAATGACTTAACTAATCTGCTCTATAGTATAATATGTAATAATATATATATCATCATCATCGTTTAACATCTATCTTCCACACTAGCATGGGTTAGACGGGAATTGTCCCACTTGAGGCAAGATTGATCGGATGACCATGTCTCACTCGTATAGGACTATATATATATATATATATATAATTGTTTCTACTTTTGGCACAAGGCCAGCAATCACCCAGTACATTACTGGTACTTTATTTTATCGACCCCGTAAGGATGAAAAGCAAGGTTAACCTCGGCGGGATTTGAACTCAGATCGTAAAGGGACATAACTACGCTGGAAAGCATGTCTGACCCTCTACCGATACTGCCAACAGCCAACATTGTTTCTTCTGTTCATTTGTGGAAAACAAGTTCAATTTTTTGTCACATTTTGTCTTATTTCAACCTCACTCTAAAACTCTCTTCGACACCCCCCCCCCCCTCTCTCTCTCTCTACATGTCAGTGTGTTAGAAATATGTCCAGTCTCTGGGAAGCCAATTCTGATGAGACAGTAACTGAAAGATTAGACAGAAATAAAAATGGTGGAATGACTATCAGACACTATCCAGAAAGACTAAAAGACTAAAGGAACAAGAATAAAGATGACAATCTCTCTCTCTCTCTGGTGGATTTTATATTGGAATAAATAATTGTTTCTACTTTTGGCACAAGGCCAGCAATTACCCAGTGCATTACTGGTACTTTATTTTATCGACCCCGTAAGGATTAAAGGCAAACTTAACCTCAGCGGGATTTGAACTCAGAATGGCAAGGGCCATAACCCTATGTGTCAAAGCATGGCGTCCGACTCTCTACCGATACTGACAATCCACCGAATGCCATTATGTATCTGGATAGTCTCCAAAACACCATAGAGGTGGTCTTTATACAAGATGTAAGTTGTAGATGTCCAGTGTAATGATGTGTTAGAGACAACTGAGAAGGATATTGTGGTCCCTAGGCTACTGCTAATACTGCCAGCCCTAGCTTCTAAACAATGTCCTAGCACACTGTCTCAATAATAATAATATTGGATTTTTTTTTTGTTTCCCCACTCAACCACTTTTTCCTCATACTTCACTTTTTTATTTAGATTTTGGGGGGTTTTAATTTCTTAAGTTTTAATTAAAAATACTAAAAAGGGTGCTATTTGTATGTGTGTATGTCTATGTATTTCTATGTGTGTGCATTTGATTTTTTTTTTTTTATTTATTTATTTATTTATTTATTTATTTATTTATTTATTTATTTACTATTTGCTAGGCTTTCTTCTCCCCCTCTCTCTCATCAATACACCTCCCCTTCTCCCTCACATTACACTCTATACCTTGCCTCTACCTTGCTCTCAACCAGCCCACCACCCATCCAGACCCATCTTTCTATATTATTTTTAAGTAGAAAAGTAAATTTGTGTGTGTGTGTACACATGGTGTGGGGGGATGGATGTGTGGAGGGGGGTCAAATAATTAAGTATAGGATTGGAAGACAGTGGGGCATTGGGACAGGAGGGATGTTGGCTGGCTTCACTGATTATGTTGAGCAAGATGATGATGATGACATGCTTCTCTAGAGGTGGTGGTGGTGTTGATGGGGAGGGTTGTAATTTGGCTGTTGTTGCCATCCAGTGGCTGTGGCATCATTATCACCCCCCACCACCACCACCACTACTATCACCATCATCAATCTCATTACTATTGACATTACTTCTGTTGCCAACCACCCCTATCACCTCCACATATTGAAACCCTTCACTTATCCCTTTCCTCTTGCCCTTGGAGCCCCTCCCCCCACGTCCCTGAACCCCTTCCCAGCCCACATTGTTCTCCAGAAAGGCAGTAAGAGTCTCAGTTAGGAAGGAACAGGGGAGTAGTTGGGGGTGGCAAAGACAGAGATAGGAGATTTCTTTCTTAAAAACATAAAATGTGGCTGTTGTTGAGTGAATTTGAATTAATTACCCATAATGCTTTGTTTTGTTTTTATTTATTGTTTATTTACTTCTTTGTTTTATTTGGTTTTTTTTTTTTCTTCTCCATTGTTCTTATTTTAATTCCACTCTATTTCCCAGAGTTGAAGAAGTGAAGGCATTGGTTGGTCATAGTGTTCCTTAGACCCATTGCTTACTGAAGCCAGTGAGAGAGAGAGTGTGTGTGTATGTGTGTGTTTGTGAGTGTGTGTGAAAGAGAGCGAGTATGTGTGTGTGTGAGAGAAAGAGAGAGCGAGCAAGGGAGGGAGTTTTCAAAGTCCTTGTGTCCTTAAAACCTCGGGAAGAGTAGGGACAGCATATTTTAATTTAAATCCCAAATCTTTGGACAGCAAGCATGCACAATAATAAACTTAAATCTTTTCTTTTGTTACTGTTGTTACTGTTGTATTTAATCAAACTAACAAACAACAGAGTTGATAAATATTAGGATGGGATAGTCTGAAACCAGTATATAATCTTTGATCAACTACTTAAGGGGCAGACTTGCAGTACTCAACAACAGCTATACTTAATTGTCAGTCCCCTTTCTGTTTTAAGCAATTATTCTGTAAATTTCATGTGATAATATATTACCAAATTTGTACAAGTCCATTGTGTGTGTGTCTATGTGTGTGTTAGAGTTTCCGAGAGCTTTCAACACCATTTAAAGCAAGTGGTGATGTTTGTTTGTGTCCTGCACTAACAAAATGTTCCGCAGTTAACTGGCTTGACAAAGATATGCAGTGTCTACCATACTTAAAAACGTATGGGTTGGTGTCAGGAAGGTCATCTGGACATGGGGGTAAAAAGCTGCCTCATTTATCCAACCCTGCCCATGTGGTAGAAGAAAATGGAATAAATAGCAGCAATATATTAGGGTCTAAATACAGATATTCTCTATTAATAGACAAAAATAAAAATTAATTCCCGTGTGTCAAATCAAAATAAATCCTCAACACTACCACCACCACCACCATCATCATCATCTCTACTAGTCTCATTATATTTAAACCATACATAAGTTTTCGTGTTAATTATTTCCCTTTCCTCATTAGAATGTACATGGTTTTTGACATGGCCTCCTGTTGTATATCTTAACTCTATTGTAGTTCTATATATTTCAGATTTTTATGTGTATATATATACACACATATATATATATACATGCACACACACATTTATAGTGTTTTCATATGAGTAGAGGAAAGGAAGAGTAATGTAAGTCATTACACATTTATATATATATGATATATATATATATATTTGATATGTAGTTGTCTCCATGTAAATAACTATATATAATAGTTGAGGGAGTCAAGCAAAGTACCCCCGGAGACAGGTAGAAGTAGAGAGAGGTGTCTCTGACCTCTCTTTCTTGTCACCAGGGATAGATACTAATTTGAAATTTCCATATTTTCCCAAAGTTTCGTAAACTAACCGGATGTTCACGTGTATATGTGTGATTGTGTGTGTGTGTGTGTGTATGTATGTCTGTGTGTGTATGTCAGTAGTTAATTATTTATTTACATTTTAAGTGGAGTTTATGATAACTGGAGTCAGCCACACCCATAGCCACTTGGGGTCCCACCAAACTTCTCCTACCCTCATGATATTCCTTATCCTTTACCATTCATTAACAGTAGTAGTAGTAGTAGTAGTAGTAGTAGTAGTAGTAGCCTTAGTAGCAGCTTCTACATCAGTTCCTCTGTAGATTTAATTGCTGCAGCCTTCTTAATGACAAAGTGGTGATGGTTGATATTTCCAATTAATGGCAGTGGTGGTGGCAGCAGAGTTTTATTGTTATTCTTACTGTTATTGTTGTTGTTGTTGTTAGTATTATTATTATTAGTAGTAGTAGTAGTTTGCGTACTGTGATGCTGGTAGTGACACTGGGAGAGAAGCTCTGGATGTGACAGTGGCAGTGGATGACAGCAATGACCACTACCAGGATATAATACTCCACCTACCCACCATCCTCTGAACCAAATATTCTTGGCAAATTACTTGTTTGTAACTGAGTTTAAAACAATTGTGTTTTATCAGAGTTTGCTGTGTTGTAGTTTCTGGTTCACTTCAAGTCATATCACTTCTATTTCTACTAGCAATATTTCCAGGCTAGAATAGAGAATGAGTCTTCCAAACTTCTTATTGCTTTCTTTACATACATCCTCCTCCTCCTCATCATCATCATCATCATCATCGCCATCGTCATACCACTTCAGGAAATCTCATGCCATTTAAAACCCCAAAACACACGACACCCCATGTTATCTGTTCTGATGTTGTCTGCAAGCTGTGTCCATTCTCCAGCTTTTGTTTGGTTCGGCTGTAGTAAACTAAGATTGGTTCAATTGACATAAAAGTCACAAGACATTTACTTTGACACTCTACTGCTTCTGCCATTCATAGTTATAGTCGTTATTATTATCATCATTGTTATTGTGGTGATGATTCTTAATTTTGTCACTAGGCTTGGACACTGTATGTATGTATGTGTATATGTGTAAATGCAAATATATATATATATATAATTGTATCTTGTAAAAATATACAGTTCACCCTTTTGCTATATTGCATTGAGAATGATTTTCAAGTAATTTGGAAAATTAATCAAGGATTTGGAGGGATTGTGTAATATAACTAAATTTCTCATTATTAATCTGGTGTTTGGAGTGTAACTAGGATGAAAGGGTTCTAGACAAACTGAACATTTAAAAACAAACAGCTTTGAATCACAAAAATAGAGGCAATTTGACGACAAAAGAGTTTCAGGGGAGTTGGTATCAAAAGGGTACACAGAAGTATAGTTTCTCAACCTTTTCCTCTACCCCTACCCCACCTCATCATACCTCACCCCACCCCACACTTTCTTCAAATGCATGGCAACTTGAGTGTCATGAGTTCTAAACCCAATCAAGGTTAGATGTAAAAGACAACAGGATTGTGATGTTTATATAGTCTTTAGCAATTCCAAAACCCCATTAGTCTTAACTCTGTCCTACCAGACACCTCATCAATCCCACCCTCTCTCTCTCCCTCTCTCTCTCTCTCAAACACTAGTGCTCTTATAACTTACAACGTCTGGCTAATAGTTACACAGTTATTTTATAATCATTTGTTTCTACTCTCCCATGACAGGGCGGGCGGCATATTGTTGCTGTTGTTGTTGTTGCTGCTCTTGTTATTATCAGCCATATTGCTTGTATTCATTGTGTGTTTGTGTGTGCAGTGGCATGTATGTGTGTTGAGCCAGTGTTACAGTTTGTGTGTATGCATGTGTTTCTCACTGTGTGTGTATTGGCATGTATGTATGTTGTGCCAGTGTGTGTGTTGTGTCAGTGCTGCAGGGTGTGTGTGTGTGTTTCTGCCAATGATAGGAACAGGAAGAACAGAATTAACTCTAGTTGATGTGTGTGTTTGTGTGTGTAGATGTACACATGCGTGTATGGATATTTGTGTTCACACATGCATACATACATACACAGCATGAAACACATTTACAAAGATACATACATATTTGTACCAACACACACACACATCACACACATTCATATTTCCATACACATGTAATGAGAATAAAAAAAATTTAGTTTCGCACACAGAGATTAATTTGTGTGTGTGTGTGTCTGTGTCAATGTATGTGTAGTCAGATTCATACACAAACATCCTTTATCAAACCTCTATTATATAATATCCTATCTGTTTTTTCCCCCCGTTTTATTTTTAATTTTCTAAAATCTTCCGTTTTGTTTCTGCTAATTAGTGTTGCTAATTTATTTTGTGTTGATTCCTTTTAATTAAACTAACAAATCTCTACATCAGTTTGGTCTGTAGTTTGGCAGCGTTGATGGCGGTAGGGGTTAGAGTGGGGCAGTTTGAGATAATGTTGGTGGCTGTTGGTAACATTGTACACAGAGAAGAGTGTTGGTGTTTGTTGTAATGGTGGTAATGGTGGTGGTGGGTATGGCATTAGCTAGCCATCTTGTCTGTCTGTCTGTCTCTAAGATTTCCTAATCAGTCTGCTTTGTGGACATTTAATTACACATGCTAAAAGCCTATACATATATATATATATATATATATATATATATATATATATATATATACACACACACACACACATAATTAGAACATGTGTATGTGTGTGTTTTTGTTTGTATATGAGGTGGAGTGGTTGGTTAGTTAATGAGGAAGGAAGTATAAAAAGGATGTTTTTGCTACTGTTTAACCCTCGGTCATCTCTAATCAGGTAGGTCTATGATCAAATGGTTTCCAGCTATAAACATACTGTTGTAAATATTTATAACTACATTGGCCTGTAGTCTTTAATAACTCTGAAATAGAAAATAAATTTTGGGAGGTTCTAAGTATGCCTGTGAGTGTATGTGTGTATATATGTATATATGCATGTACATGGGCATATATTCATTCTTTCATATACACACACATATTTATATATATATATATATATATACATACACAAAAAAAAAACATTATTAAAAATGTATTAACAAATAAGTTTTATTTTGCGTCAGTATCTGTATAAGTTTGTTTCATGTTCACAGTGTGTTTGTGTATGTGTGTGTATTTATCTTTGTTAATTGCCTGTACCACCAGATAACTATATAATATGATGCTCCGCTCCCCTCCTCCACCTCACAAAAATACAAAATCAATACAATTAAGGCTTTATTATTTAATGAAAACAACATAAATTTAATTACTTTTTCTTCATTTTATAATGTTTTATAATTTAATATTTTTCCCTCCCAGTTTTATTATTATTTGTTAATATCGTCATTATTGGCATCTGGAATGTTGTCAGGCACTCATAGTTCTCAACCAGTGGTATGTCAACCCTTGTATTTTATAGGGGTTTAGTTGTAAGAGCAACTCTGTGTGTCAGTGAGGATCAACTGGAAAAAGTATTCCAGGGGACTATAGACAATGTCCAGAAATTTTTGTTTTGGCAATTCTACAGTTTAATTGAGGGACATTAATGGTTCAGGATAACCTCTACAGGCATGGTAGCACTATTGACCAGGCTTGTCCAAGATGTGTGACAAAACCATTCAGCAAATACTGTTCAATATCTGTTGCTATAGTATTGCTGTCTTGTGAAGTTGTGGACAGCTGTTGTCACGTCTTTGACCAATGTGGTTAGCAGGAGAGTCCATCATGAAGTTATCTTCTCTGCCTTGCTTTCACCTTGAAGGGCAACAGCAATCTGTTTCCCACTGTCTGGTGGCTCTGGTAAACTAGATTGAATGGTGGGTAAGATTGAAAGGACTGAAGATGGACCTTCTCTTTGTTGAATAAGACCTCATTAACTTCTTTATGGTTAACCTGGAGAGGAAGGTACTGCCTTCCAGTTAATTTACTCTGAGGTTAGTGACAGTGGTGAAGACTGCTTGTATTAGTGGATTTTACTCTCAGTATATGCCTGTGAGGACACTTGTTATTGATAGTCAAGGTAATCCTAGTGGGGTCTTTGTTTGGCCCTATTCTGACCTTTCATTTCTTTTTATATAGTTTTATTTCCTATTTCTCTTCTTTTCCATAATCGATTCTGTGAACAACCACACCATTTGTTATTACCTCTCTGTCTAATGTCTTCTCATTCATCATCATCATTGTCACAATAGTAAAGAAAGGATCATTATTATTAGTAGTAATTGTAGTTGTAGTAATCATCATCATCATTGCCCTTGTGACAATAGTAAAGAAAGGATTATTATTATCATTAGTAGTAGTAGTAGTAGTAGTAGTAGTAGTAGTAGTAGTAGTAGTCTCATCATTATCATCATCATCATCATCATTATCACCATCTTTATTATTTTCACCGTTTATGATTTCCTCTGTTTTGTTTGTTTTCAATATATTCCTGCCTCTGTATTTGCATAAAAGTCACGTTTTATAATTAGGCTTAATTAAAATGTCTCATTCGTATCTTCGTCAATATTTAATTTAGTTTTCTCTACAATATCCACCCACCAGCTCTTTCTCTCTTCTCTCCCTCACACAACACACATCGCACACACACACACACACACACACACACACACACACACACACACACACACAAACATATACACACACACACATTATAATCACTGACACAAAGACTTTTCGCTTCACTTAGTTGTTTCTGTTGCTTTTCATACTCTGTTAAAACAACAACAGCAACAAAAATAATAATTGTAACAACAAATAAGAGCTTTAGCATGACTCTTGCTGTCCTTTAAAATACAAGGCAGGTTGTGTGTGTGTGTGTTAATTGTAATTTTATATTTCTAACTAACTACCTGTCTGTCTTTCTAGGCCAACATTCTTTCTTTTTTTCTTTTTTTACTTTAATTGTTATGGTGTTGTTGATTGCCAACTCTTTGCTGCACAATCTTGATATACGAATATGTGTGTGTGTGTGTGTGTGTGATTTCATAGACATCTATATGCATGTGTGGTTATGCAAAATTCCTACATTTTCAGATTACAATGTCCGATGAACCAAAAACTTCTCATATCTCAGTTTTCCACTTAACAACAACCCAGGAAAGCCACATTGAAACCACATCTACACATCTAACTATATAATTACAACAATTAGTAAAATTGTCACCTACAGCTTTTGTGAATCTACCTGTAGATCTAGAAACATGTTTTTAATGTCAACAAACTAACAACTTTCATCCCATGCTCTAGCTAATCCACTCACTAACATAACACTAATGAGATGGCCAGTTGATCTGCTAGATAGAGCAGCCAAATCTGACTTGAATTACACCATAGCATCTTTAAACATATATACAGCTCACATTGATTGGATAATCTCTCTCTCTCTCTCTCTCTATATATCTATAATGACCAATGAAAAACCAAGTCCCTGGATGATGACTGCTGGAGCAACTTCCATCATAAGTCTGCTCAATCAGGGCTAACCTAAGGCTAGAAAGTAACAACATAACTAATGATCCATAGTGTTAAACAGATGAGAGATAAATTTACACAAGGAGAGTATCATAATCCACTTCATTAACTCTTCATACATTAATTTCTAGCCATATTTGGACTCTTCTCCCAGGTTGACTACCATATTTATAATGGAAAACACTGCCAATGATTTTCAGATAATTTTGAAAATCAAGAATTTAGAGGGGTTTAATAAAATAACTTTCTCAAGATTAAGCTGATGTTTTGAGCAAAACTTCACAAAGGTGCTGACTTAAAATTTTGATTGAAGATTTTTAAATAAATATAAATCCTTTAAAACAAACGACTTTATATTATAGAACTAATGGCAGTTTTAGGTGATTTGGTATCAAAAGGGCTCCTTATCAGTTGTGTGGGGGTGGAGGAGAGGGGCTTGAGATTCTATTCTAATAGGTTCTGTATTGTAAGCTTCTATTTGTATTATTGGTATTATCAGGGGTGGGGTTGTAGATAGGCTAAATTAAAGCTCAGGCCAGCTGTATCATTTTGGGCTGACCAAGACACATGTCACTTAGAAATACATTGGATGTGATTGATGTGTGTGTGGGAGGGAAAGAGTGTGGTGTTGTTTTGAGCCTCACCTGCTTTTATTTTTTGTTTACTCTATAATTAAAGTCTTGGCCATACATTCCTTCTGTTTAACGTAGCTGAACTTTTGTTTTCTATGGAAATGTGAATATAATCTCCTCAAAACACCACCACATAAGTCTATCATATTAACATACACACACATATTTAACCCTTTCCTCATCATATTTCTTGTGAACATTTTATATTTAAGCCTTTCGTTACCATATTTCTAATGAACACAAGTTACGTGTATTCACACATACACACACTTTATGTTAGATGTTTTAAAAAAAGAGAGACCAACTGTTGCAATAGCCTTCACACATATGCACTAGATGTAAATCCTAAATGTTTACATGTATGTATGCATATTTATGTGTACATATACCTACATACACAGAACAGATGATGATGAGTATACTTGTAAATGTTTACAAAGACCCAAGGAGTCTTATAGGTCAGCCCTTTGTTCTGATTTTTTTATCAGTTTTTTTTTTTTATCCAGGTAGCATCCTCAGATACCCTGGTACGGATTTCTTTAGGTATAGGTGAAAAGGATCAATGTAGAACCAAGTGTATTGACCAAATACACAGTAAAATACTTAGAGTAGATTACAGTTGGCTGGTTAATTCTGTATAATATTCACTGGGTCATTTATCAAGATGACCCTTTCTATGGTGAGATTGATATCAGTAAAAATATCCAGCTTCAAGTTTGTTTCAGCTATGAACAATTTCTTTTTTTTTTGTGTGTTAAGTCTGAACATTAAGCTAGCATGAAGTCCGGTTTAGGTGTCAACTGCCTGTACTATCAGTTATCTACCTTCTACCTACTTACCTACCTATCTACTGGTCCTAAATGGGCAGGTAGACTCTGTGGCCAACAGTGACTGCATCCAGGTCAGCTATTTGACTGATTGCTTGACAGATTAAATAATTGGTTGGCTGGTTGGCTTGCTGGCATGTTTGTTGACCTGGTTGGATTGTTTGTTGGTAGGTGGGTAAAATGCAAGAATTAAGCATGGCAGTGTGTTGTTGCAGGAGGGAGAGAGGCACTGAACATTGATTTGCAGTCATATATTTAGCAGTGGCATGTGAAGGGAAGGGAAATAGTTGAGAGGTAGTATGTGACCAGTTTCCTTCCATACATTACACACATGCTTAACATGAATACATGTCTACATAAATACATGTATTAGTTTGTCATTCCACCTCAGAAGCAACAACCAAGAACATAGCTATTGACTAACAGTAAGTCAGCATAACTTATGTTAGCATTGCAAGTAATATTACCATCATCATCACCAACACAAAGCCAACAAAGGAGAGTGTATGTAGTTGCTTGGCCTGCTAAAAATAGCAGCCAAATTTTCCTTTAAATCATCCTACAACCTTTTTTTTTTTTTAAAGAGAGAAGTACATAGTGATGTGGTCCTAGATACCAACCCCTGCTCCCTCCATGAAAAAGGGGACAAGACAATCAGTGGAATGCCTTTGATCATAGTTTTACTGGATTAAATTATTGACCTAAGGCTAAACAACACATCTAACTTCACTGTGAGCCACAGAGAAATCTATCTCTCTCTTTATTTATATATATATGAAATCTTCAGGAATGTCATTTCTATATAAAATTAAAATCCTTATGCTCTATCAGTGTATTGAATACCTTTTTTAACTGCAACCTTTTCCCGATCCCATCGGGGTCCACTTTCTATTATATATATAATGGGGGTGTCTATTAACACTCATATTATGAACCACATTGCATTAGAGCTACTGTATATATATATATATATATATTTATATATATATATATATATATATATATATATATATATATATATATATACACACACACATATAGTAAGAAATTAACATTGTTCACTCTGCCTCAGTGTTGAGTGGACAGGGTTTATTGTGTTGGTCTGTAACTCCTGGCAAAAGGTTTTATTGATGACAAGAGCATTGACACTACTGTTAATATAGTCATGGTGACCAGGTCATAAGACAGGAACATGTCCAAAGTTGTCCCCTTTGTTGTCCAGCTAGAAAAGGAAAACTATTAGACAGTGACTTAGTTGTTAACATTTTAATGATCTGTGAATTAAAAGTATTATAACAGGCAGTAGATTGGTGGTATTGGTAGAACATCAGACACCATGCTTCAAAGCATAGAGTTATGGCTCTTTACATTCCTGCCAGGTTTAGCTTTGCCTTTCATCCTTACAGGGTTGATAAAACAAAGAATACCAGTAATGCACTGGGGTCAATTTAATCGACTTTCCCCTTCCTCAAAAGTGTTGGCCTTATGCCTAAATCAGAAACCAGTATTATTTATCATAACAACAGATGCATAATACATTTTGTCTTTGTGGCTGAAATCTGGCAAGGAAAGGGTTAAATACTTAGAGAGAGCTGAACCTGGGCCCTTTTTAAACTAATTCAGAAGAAGCCCCAAAGTTAATGTAATATAGGTGTTCTGTTTTAGCTTCTTGTTAAGAGTGCACATGATTACAGAAACCAAACAAAAGTTGTAAAAATGTCTGTCCCCTCCCCTGTTCAGTAGCATTTTAACCTCTACCACCCACAAACTGGGTTTTAGGTTGTACTGTATGTGTTGTGATATGGTAGTGTGTCTGTGTGTTTATGTGTGTGTGTTTCAAGTGAAATACATTGACTTGTTTTAAGGGCTTGAGTGTTATTTTTTGTTTTATAGTTACTGATCAGAAAATGGAATGTTCTGGTATAAGCTGTACTGTGTGACGTATATATATGTGTGTATATATATATATATATATATGTGTGTGTGTGTATGTATGTGTTTTTATAGTAACATATACATACATATATTTGTACACACACATACATGCAAACAGGTACACTCATATATATGTATATACACACACACACGCACATGCTTATATATATATGCGCGCGCACACACACACACACACACACACACACACACACATATATATATACACATATACATACATGTAAACAGGCACACACACACACCCCTTTGGCTGGGTGGTTGAGAATTTAATTACTACTCTCTTCATTGCCTATATTTTATGTTTCTTTCTTTTATCATTGTCCCATTCTCTTTCTTCCTCCTCTTCCTCTTCCAACCCCACCTCCATCACCTGGCACCACCACCACCACCCATCTTCTCTTCTTTTTCTTCCCTCTTCAATTAAACAATCCAGGTGTGTCTTTAGAAAATGAAGCTACTGAGTGACCAAGTGGTTTGTTTCATTCCTACACACCACCACCACAACTGTCACCAACACCAACACCAACACCACACCATTCACCATGGGCCATTTACTTGTGCTCCCAACCCAGCTTCCCTATTTACCACTCCCACTACCACTCCTACTCATAATACAACCACTGCCACTACTACTACTACTACTATGTTCTTTTTAATTATCTCTGTTTTTGTCTCACTCTCCACTCTCCCTTTCTCCTTTTAATTCATTTTGGGGTTTCTTCCTCCCTTCAATCTTTAACTAACTACTAGCCCCCCCCCCCTCCCCTATATATATATATATAAATATATGTATGTATATATATGTGTGTGTATGTATATGTATATATATGTATGTGTATATATACACACACACACATGCAGTGTCCCCTAGCAAATCTAAAATAAGATATTTCATTTGATTTAGCTAAGCTAGCAAGGCAGGAAGGAGTATGGTAGAGTATAAATGTAAAGTAAATTAAAGGGCAGTGTACTCCGGTTAGTAGTTAATTTGTGTTTACTGCTTTAACGAATTATAAAACTAGATAAACACATGTAGAGATTAGTCAGTCTCATTAATTAATTAGCTTATTAAAGAAGTTTCTTTCTGAGCCTACTCCCTTGTACTACTTATCTAAATTTTTAATCAGGTCTAAAATTGTTCCATGTGATTTAAAAAAAAACAACTCTTATTTTTTTGAATTTTGTTTGTAGTAAATGCACGTGGCCTGGTACATAAAGTGCAGAGCTCATGATCGTAAAGTAATGGGTTCCTTTCCTGGACTGGGTGGTGTGTTATGTTCCTGAGCAAAATACTGTTTTCATGTTGCTCCTTCTGCTGGTTTAGCACTCCCATCTGGCTACTTGGTTCACTATCATAAAGTTGTGGGTTCCATTCTTGGACTGGGCAGTGTGATTTATTCCTGAACAAAATACTGTTTTCATATTGGTCCTCCTGCTGGTTTAACACTTTCATCTGGCCATTCAAACTCCATCCTTTTGTAAAAATTTGTGCTGGGTCTCCAATTAGAAGATATTCTCCTCTTGTGTATCCAGAAATCTTGAAGGCCCAGAAGAGCGACCTAGATACTGTCCTTCTCTTCTCCATCAAACAGTAAAAACAAATTAGTTCCCAATTAGAAAGTTGTTTACGTAGACCTTAGAACAGTTTCCCCTTAACCTCTTTGATACGAAAAAAAATTGAAACTGCCCTTGGTTCTATGATACAAAGTTTTTTTTTGTTCTAAAATGTTCATATCTAAAGTTAACATCAGCTTCAAAAATTCTCAGTTATTTCCAAAATTAATTGAAAATCATAGGCAGCGAATTTCATTAGAAATATGGTAATGAAAGGATTAAGTAAGATAATTAATATATTTGAGGTACATTTGAATAAATTTCAAATATTTCATCTACTCCATTCAGAATATACCCTTTTACCTGCAACATCACTGTAAAACTCATTAAGAAGCTGAGAAAGGGATTTAAGCCAAGAAAAGTAAAGCAGTGTGGTATATATCAGAAAATAAGAAAAAAATATGATGTAATAATTCTAAATAAAAAAGAACGATGGTATTATAATACTCCCCGAGAGGAGATGATACAGTGTGGTGTACTGCAGCAGGAACAAACACAAAATAAATGGTTATCTCCTCCTTTTTGACTCCTCAAAGAACACTGGGTGATAAAGCTTTGCAGGATGGTGAAACACTGTTGTATGAAGAGAGGGGGAGAGGGTGGGGGATACGGGTGGTGTGGTGGAAGGATTAATGTTAAATGGGTGGGAAAGTGTGAGGAGTGGAGACCCCTTTTTCACCCCCAAACAAAAATTGTGGGAATGACTAAACCATGTAAGGTGTTGAAACTGAGGCTAAAGCTATCTCTAAGGGAGCATTGTAAAGTATGGGGAGAGGAGGGTGGTGGAGTAGCCGGATCTTTTGATGCTCCTTAAGATTGAGTTAGACATAACCAAGATTATGAAAGACTCCACTTCCTTTTCTATTCTATCTATCTATCTTTCTGTCTGTCTGACTATCTCTGTCTATGTCTATCTATCATCTATCTATGACTATCTGTCTGTGTCTGTATCTATCTATCTATCTATCTGTATCACACCACACCACCACACACACATACACACCACCACACCACCACACCACCACACCACCACACCACCACACCACACACACATACACACTCACAATCTAATCAGAGTTGACAAGAAGGAAAGTTTTTCTTCACATTCTGTTAGCATTTTGTTAAGTCTAATTGTCAGCTCATATTTCTGTAACTACTGACAGGGAAAACTGATAATGACACTGGTGGGGGGCTATGGTTGTAGTGGGGGTGTGGTGGCTATGGTTGTAGTAAGGGTGGGGGTGTGGGGGCTATGGTTGTAGTGGGGGGAGGGGCTATGGCTGTGGTAAGGGTGGTGTTAACTGGTGGTGGTGGTGTGGCTATGGTTGTAGTAAAGGTGGGAGTGGAGTGGCTATGGTGGTAGTAAGAGTGGTGGGGTGGCTATGGTTGTAGTAAGGGTAGTGGGGAGGGGGGGCTATGGTTGTGGTGTGGCTATGGTTGTAGTGGGGGTGGGGTGGCTATGGTTGTAGTAAGGGTGGGGGTGGGGTGGCTATGGTGGTAGTAAGAGTGGTGGTGGTGGGGTGGCTATGGTGAATGTGTGTAGGGGGGTCGCCACTGATGATGATGATGATCACTACAGCTACCTATTCACCCCTCCCCTCCTCACTAAAAAGTAATGGAAATATGATGACAATTATAAGTTTTTTAGTGTTAGTGGTGGTGGTGGTAATATTAGTGGTAGTAGTAGTAGTAGTGGTTGTGGAGGTGGTAGTAGTAGTGGTTTTGGTGGTGCTGGAAGTGGTAGTAGTAGTGGTTGTGGAGGTGGTAGTAGTAGTGGTTTTGGGGGTGCTGGAAGTGGTAGTAGTAGTGGTTGTGGAGGTGGTAGTAGTAGTGGTTTTGGTGGTGCTGGAAGTGGTAGTAGTAGTGGTTGTGGAGGTGGTAGTAGTAGTGGTTTTGGTGGTGCTGGAAGTGGTAGTAGTAGTGGTTGTGGAGGTGGTAGTAGTAGTGGTTTTGGTGGTGCTGGAAGTGGTAGTAGTAGTGGTTGTGGAGGTGGTAGTAGTAGTGGTTTTGGTGGTGCTGGAAGTGGTAGTAGTAGTGGTTGTGGAGGTGGTAGTAGTAGTGGTTTTGGTGGTGCTGGAAGTGGTAGTAGTAGTGGTTGTGGAGGTGGTAGTAGTAGTGGTTTTGGTGGTGCTGGAAGTGGTAGTAGTAGTAGTAGTAGTAGTGGTTGTGGAGGTGCTGGAAGTGGTAGTAGTAGTGGTTGTGGAGGTGGTAGTAGTAGTGGTTTTGGTGGTGCTGGAAGTGGTAGTAGTAGTGGTTGTGGAGGTGGTAGTAGTAGTGGTTTTGGTGGTGCTGGAAGTGGTAGTAGTAGTAGTAGTAGTAGTGGTTGTGGAGGTGCTGGAAGTGGTAGTAGTAGTGGTTGTGGAGGTGGTAGTAGTAGTGGTTTTGGTGGTGCTGGAAGTGGTAGTAGTAGTGGTTGTGGAGGTGGTAGTAGTAGTGGTTTTGGGGGTGCTGGAAGTGGTAGTAGTAGTAGTAGTAGTAGTGGTTGTGGAGGTGGTAGTAGTAGTGGTTTTGGTTGTGGGTAACTGGAGGTGGTAGTAGCGGTGGTGGTGGGGAAATGGAGGTGAGGTAGAAGTATGTAGGTGTGGTAGTCACAGTTTTTACATTGTTCTTGTTAGAGGTATAGGTGGTGGTGGTGGTGGTGGTGATACAATAAGTAGCAGCAGCAAAGGTTGTGTTGTTCCAATTGATGTTGGTTGTGGTGGTAGTAGTGATTGTGGTGATGATGGTGGTGGTGGTGGTAGTAGTAGTGATGGTGGTGGTGGTGGAAGTAGTAGTAGTGATGGTGGTGGTGGAAGTAGTAGTAGTGATGGTGGTGGAGGTGGAAGTAGTAGTAGTGATGATGGTGGTGGTAGTAGTAGTGATGGTGGTGGTGGTGGAAGTAGTAGTAGTAGCAGTGATTGTGATAGTAGTGGCAATGGTAGTGATGGTAGTAAAGGTGGTAGTAGTGGTGGAGGTGGAAGTAGTAGTAGTGATGGTAGTAAAGGTGGTAGTAGTGGTGGAGGTGGAAGTAGTAGTAGTGATGGTAGTAAAGGTGGTAGTAGTGGTGGAGGTGGAAGTAGTAGTAGTGATGGTAGTAAAGGTGGTAGTGATGGTGGTGGTGGAAGTAGTAGTAGTGATGGTAGTAAAGGTGGTAGTAGTGTTGGAGGTGGAAGTAGTAGTAGTGATGGTAGTAAAGGTGGTAGTAGTGGTGGAGGTGGAAGTAGTAGTAGTGATGGTAGTAAAGGTGGTAGTAGTGGTGGAGGTGGAAGTAGTAGTGGTAGTGGTGGTAGTAAAGGTGGAGGTGGAAGTAGTAGTGGTAGTGGTGGAAGTAGTAGTGGTAGTGGTGGTAATGAGGGAAAATAATGACAATAATTAAAAACAAGAAATAATAATCTCCGCTTTAACAATGGCAAGATTTAATAATTTGAAGGGGAGGAGGAGAGGGGTTGGGGTTATTGTTGTTGTTACTGTTGTGATTAATGACAGAGTAGTGATTAATGAGGAGAGGGTAATGATGGTAATGGTGGTAATGTTAATGATGATGATGATGATGATGATGATAGTGGTGATGGCAATTCTGATTATGAGGATGACAGTGGTGATGGTTGTTATGATGATGTTGAGAGTGGTGGTGATGGTTGTTATGATGATGTTGAGAGTGGTGGTGATGGTTGTTATGATTATGATGATGATGGCAGCGAGGATGTCAATTATGATGATAACAAAAGAAATACTAACACAGAAGCTTGCTATTCTTGAATGTTCCAATTCAGATAGTAAAGACTAGTTGTGTGTGTGTGTGTGTGTCTAAATAAAAGAGGGGACAAGAGAATGAGAGCTGGCTTGGTTAGGGGCTGGGCATCGACAAATGAATGTGGGGGAGTAAAGATTTAATTAACTATAAGAAAGGGAAAGAAAGGGAGCCAATCATCAGATCGGACCAAGGAAACAATGTTTCCATTACTGATACTATCTGCCAGTTGTAACTCCTTGTAGAAGGAGCAACATGAAATAAAGTATCTTACTCAATGCTCAACAACAAAATGTGCTGCCCCCATCCAGAAATTGAAACCATGACCATATATATGTCGACCCTAGTTATAAGAAATCCAACAATTTAAAAGTCATTCCCATCTCCCTAATGCAAGGTTTAGTGTTGTAGGGCTCTAGTATTTTGTGTCCATCATGGTCCCTTTTTTTTTTTTTTTTTAGGTAATCTTTTCTGGTTTCCTGATGCTAAATAATTCTTTTAGTTGCTTCTTGAGTGTTCTTTTGTCTTGTAGCAGCCCTGTCCCTTGGGTGGGGTCACTAGCAGCCCTGTCCCAGATATGGGGACAATGTTATTCTATTGTAGTGGGTTTACAGCTTGATGATGTCCATCACCTTCATACCAATAACTGGTGCAGGGAAGTGGCTGTTTTGCCAGGAAGGTTGGCACACTTTTTAGAAGGGTGTATGTGATTTTACTCTCCCTAGTACAGACTGGTGAGTGAGGGTGAATGTGGATTTATGGATTTGGTTGAGTTCGTGGACAGTTTTTGTTTGTTCTAGTTGTGCATTCTTGTTCTTTGGTGTGTCGTGGGTTTGTGCCATGTGTGTATATCTTCCTACCACCCTCATTCTGTGTATGTGTGTGTGTGTGTGTGTGTATCTTCCAACCGCCCTCACTATGTGTGTGTGTATGTCTTCACTATGTGTGCTTGTTTGTACCTTCCTACCACCCTCACAATGTGTGTACCTCTTCCCACCCCCCTACCCCACCATATATATATGTACGTGATAATGAAGCTGTTTTGCTAAAAATTCTACACAGATTGGATTAATTTTATTTATTTTTAATTTATTTTATTATTTATTTTATTTTATTTTATTTTTTTTTTTGTATTGTTCAAATTTTCTGCAAATAAGATTTTACTGGGGATTGGATGTGATGACAGTGGTGGAAAATGTTGTTGTTGTGGTGGTGGTAGTGTGTAAGTGAAATTGGAGGAGTCTGTTGTGTATGTGTGATGTAACTGGAGGTGGTTGTTGTGATGGTATTATTATTATTATTGTTAGTAGTAGTTATAGTGGTGGTGGTGGTGGTAATAGTGGAGGGCTAGTGTCTTGAGCAGGGTGGAGAGTGATGGACAACTGTCTTTGTTAGACCCCCAGACACTAATGGAAACAGAGTTAAATCTTAAGTAGTGGTGGTGGTGGTGGTGGTGGTGGTAGCAGTAGCTGGTGACTGTGGTGGGAGGAGAAATTTTAAATATTGAGATGGCTAGTTTCCTTTTTAACACTTCCTTCCAATCTTTCTCCACTTTTCTCTACCCCCTCATCCCTTATTTCTCCCCCCACCCCATCTCTCTCTCTTTCTCTCCCCCTCTTTCTCTCTCTCTCTCACTCTCTTTCTCTCTCTTTCTCACTCTCTCTGCTGATGAAATATCTTTGGTAACTTCATCTGGACACACCAAATGATAATGATAATAATATCTAATTTGGGCCCAAGGCCACTAGTTTTGAGGTGGGGAAGAGAAAGTTTATTATGCCAATCCCAGTACTTGACTGGTACTTTATTTCATCGACCCCGGAACGATAAAAGGCTGACTATGAAGGAGTGATACTAGAGCTGTGAAATCTTGCGAGCATTAATTTCGACTCTTCTTATTAATAACTGCATTGTTTCTTTCCAGGGACTATATTGAAAAATAAACCTCATTTGGTCATACCATGAGAGTATCTTGGTCAGCCTATGAACTTTTTTAACTGACCCTTGTACATTGCCAAACTGAAAATAACTAAAGTCAATGTTTGTTTTTATCTTTGCAGGTAATGGTGCGAACCAAGACCAAGTCCTTATGTGTCCCTATTGCAATTATACCAGTATAAGTGAAATGAGAATCCAGGCTCATGTTCTAGCACAGCATACCACACCAAAGTCCCCGACCACAACACCATCATCAACGCCAGCGTTGCCAAATGCCAGCATCTGCTGTCCGCTTTGTCAGGATGACTTTCGTGAGAAAAGGCCGCTGGAAAACCACCTCATCCAGGTGCACAATGTATCAGCCGAGGGCATGCACCGCTTGCTGGCTATGGTGGATCAGGAGTGGTTAGCAAATGCTGGAGGTAACTGTACATCGAGTGGCAACAGCAGCAACAACAATAATAATCTTAGTAGTAGTAATAGTAATACTAATGCTAACAGTGGCAGTGTGAGTAACAACAGCAGCAGTAGCTGCACAACTGTTGCTTCCTCCAGCACCAACACCTCTACGACGACCAGCACTACCACCACCATTACCACCTCCACCACATCTACGACCAGCAGCAATAGTAACAGCAACTGCACTAGTGGCAGTGGCATCATCAACAGCAGCAATTCATCTTCAAACACTAACAACAGCATCAACAGCAATAACTGCAGCAGCAACACAAACACTACAACAACCACCAACAGTAATAGTAGCAACAGCACTGCCAACAACAACAATAGCAACTGTAGTAATAATAACAACAACAACAACATTTCCATTGCTACAACAACAAATACAACAATAACAACGATAGCAGGTAGTGGCTTGTTGCCTACAATTAACAAAGGGTTGTCTTTTCCTACAGCCATGTTGCCATTTGAAGATGCCAAAGATGGCAATTTGGATGCTTTGGAATTAGAAGATGCTTATTTGGGTGAAGATGGTAAGAAGTTTTTTGTATTGTTTTTTGCAGTGTTTATTTCCTTTTATTAACTGTATAAGTGTGAATGTGGTAAATTCTCTCTCTGTATGAGTCAGATTCGAAGCAGTAAAAACCAGTTAGACGATTACTCACCAGAGTACTCGATACTTGGGGTAGTTGAGTGGGTAATATAAAAAAGTTCAGGATCCCGACAACTGAGCTCCAGCTGTTTCAACAGCTAGATCCGAACTAAAGCGCCAGTATTCGAGTGGTGGGAATCTGGTTGATCTCCTCAGGGGGTGTAGTCCATATATGGGCAGACAGTATATGCAAAAAAAATAATCTTTAGAGTACGGTCAGGTATCCCATCACATCTCCCTGTCTAAAAGCAGCCTCCAAGGATGGTGAAGGAGAGGCAGACAAAGAAAATCCTGGTCCAGCAACATCAAAGATTGGACAGGTACCAACATAACAGAGCCCAGTGGTGATGGCTGACTTCAAAGTTATCAAGGGTGGCACCTGTTACAGGAACTTGATTGCTTGACACACACACACACACACACAATTTTATCTCCATTTTAGAAGAGGTACACTAACTGGGAGGTTAGTAACTTTACTTCAGTACTGAATTAGTCTATGTAGACCTGTCCAACCCTTGCTAGCAGAGAAAGTGGATGTTGAAAATGACAAAGATACTGCATGTTATAAGAAGCTACTAAAAGGGTTAATGCCAAGAAGGGCATCCGACTGTAAAACCTTGCCTCAGAAAACCTTATCCAACCATATTTAAATTGGAATCTTCCAACATTATTTCATATTGGAAGCATAAATTAAATTACTATCTTAGTAATTAAATAATTCAGGATTTTAATAAATTCCTCAAAATTCTTCTTTAACCCACCCAACTCTGCATCTGGTTCTATGAAACAAAACAACCCATTTTAAAGGGTTCCTATTTATGTTAAAATCTTTTTTTTATGTGTATGTCTGTTTGTGTCTATTTGTTTGTATGTGTGTGTCTGTATATGTGTCTATGTTGTAAGTATACCTCACTCTTAATATGTAATACTGTGGGCAACACCAACTAAATATCAGTCATGCCATAATGTCAACACTGAAGATGAGAAGTC
>OZ024748.1:54471245-54511245 GCA_964016885.1 Eledone cirrhosa
CTCTGTCTATCTATCTATCTCCCTGTCTATCTATGTGTCTCCCTGTCTATCTATCTATCTCCCTGTCTATCTATGTGTCTCCCTGTCTATCTATCTATCTCCCTGTCTATCTATCTTTCTCCCTGTCTATCTATATGGTGGACGAGGTTAAAAGGGCTGAGGTCAGACACCTTTCTCTCCGGCGAGCAACTGATTCGTTTTTTCAAATATCATTTTGGAGAAGAATCAGGATGGAAAGAGAGGGGTGCTGCACCCCAGAAAATTTTATAAAAGGTGGGTGAATGTGGCAAAGATGGCCCGAGTGGTTGGGCCTTCTCTCTATATAAGCCTGTAGGTTGAGGAAAGAGAGGAAGGGAGTACTTACTCTTGGTGCTCCTGGAGATGAGGGTTGTACATTTTTTCGGGGTGTGTACAACCCCTGTGTAACGCCTCCCCCCTATTGGGGATTTCAATTGTTATTTGTTATTTTATTAATAGTTTTATTTTCATATACCTGTATGTATTTGTATTTGTGCCCTTGTGGCTAATAAAGAAATTTATCTATCTGTCTCCCTGTCTATCTATCTGTCTGTCTCTCTTATATGCCTCTCTCACAATATGTTGAAGTCATATTAGTTTGTATGTTGTTCGGTGTTTGTGTAGACATGCATACATACATACTGAAATACCTACATACATACATATATGCATGCATATATACAAATCTCTGTATATGTGTATGTGTGTGTGTGTAAAATATCTAACCCTTGTTAGTAGGGAAAACTGATGTTAAATGATAAGGATGATGATAATGATGTTTTTTTATGTATGTATGTATATATATCTATATAACAATGAGAAAGAGAGATCAATAAACCACTTTGATAATCTGTGAAGTCAGCAGAACATGTCCTCCACATACCCCAAAGCAAGCCATCTGCTACTGATGCTTCTTCTACCTTTATACTATTCTCTTGTTTTTTTCTATCTGGTTCAAACTTAATTTTACATTTATTTCCTCCATATTATTATTATTATTAATGGAATTATCATTATTATCATCATCATTAGTGTTACGATTACTACTAGTGTTGCTGTTGCCATTATTAAAGCTGGCAATAAATTTCCACTGGTTTCATTGAGTCAATCAAGACAGGGCCACAGCTGGCTTCGGCACAGTGTTGTTGTTATTGTTAATGTTGTAGTTATAGTTGTAGTCAGATAAGGAGGAGTTATACCAGCATAGAAAGCTTGGGGTAGGGTGTTGTGTGGCCAGGGGATTCCTTAGGTACCATTTACTTCAATTGTTTGGACCTCTTACCTAAGTCAGTTACATTGTATTAACAATGTTGCCTTTTCAACTACTGCCTTTTATGATAACAAAAACGACCATCACCATCTCACCACCACCACCACCAACAACAACAACAACAACAATAACTGCACTGTCAGCATTATTACTATGATCTCAACTTAGTGCCCACTTCTAAATCAATAAATGATTGATTGATTATTTCTCTAACTCTGAAACAAGCCATTGAGGTGTTGTCATTTTACCCTGCTGTGGTTTATTTCTTCTCTATCTAACAAAGTAATTGCCAGCCATGCACTATTATAGGACTAGAGTCTCTACCATTTAACCCTTTTGTTACCATATTTCTTATTATAAACACTGCCTATGATTTTATACTGGTATTTGTTGAGGTAGAGACTTTAGATACATTATAGATCTGTACAGAATAGGTTTCTTTCTTGGATATATTACAATTAATCTAAAGCTAATTTCATAAACAACTACTACTACTGCTACTACTACTACTTCTTCTCCTCCTCCTGCTGCTGCTGCATGAGACTGTTGCTGTCTTATGTTGTTCTCCTTTGTCTGATCAAGTTTCCAGGGCCCACTGTGAAAAGGTTGATAACTTTAGCCCTGTAAAAAGACTTTAATGTTAAAACATCATGGAGGTTCTTTGCTATAAAACTAAAAGAATGTTTTACAGGTCACCTCACTGACCCTTACTGAACCTCACATTGAGAACATTGTTTTTATTTTGTGATTGGGTGCCACTATGAATTCTCTCTCAATACATAACTCTTTATGTCACATTTATACTCAAGTCACATCTGTACTCGTGTCACATCGGTACCCATGTCACATCTGTACTCACGGCATATCTGTACTCTCGTCACACCAGTACTCTCGCCACATCAGTACTCCCGTCACATCTGTACTCTCGTCACACATGCACTCTCGTCACATCACTACTCACGTCACATCTGTACTCATGAAAGGCAAATCTAATTCTCTCTCCCCACTCCCTGGCCCAACACAATGACATAACTAATTACTTGTAGTGATAATTACTTCACCACACCCCCCTCCTCCTTCCACCCTACCTTAGATCTTGATAATTATAACAAAACAAGAACAAAATCACAAAAATAAATTAGACAAAACTATGCAATTTGCCTGTTTACACACACACATATATATATATATACATCTATATACACACATATACACATACATTTATACACACAGATATAACCTTTCAAATAGAAGCTATTATGAAATCAACCTACTTAATCTTATATAATGCAGTGCATGTCATTTTCACTATGTATGTGTGTGTGTGTGTCTGTGTGTATTCAGTGTTTGCTTGTCTTTTTCACTCATTTAAATGAATACCAATTGGCTAGGGTGTGTCACAACACCAGTAAGTAGTACATATCTCACCTATCTATTTACCTGCATATACCATTATACATACATGCAGGTATACATATATGCATACATATGTCACTGTTTGCTGTGCTATTTGTTTACATATTTCATAAACAATATGTTCTGCAGCTTGGCAGTTTTATAAGTTTTATCAATTTATTAAGTACTATACCTTAAAGAAGGTATGGGTTGACATCAGGAGGGCATCTTGTTGTAAAAGACTGCATAAAAAATGTGGTCTAACCCATGCCAGCATGGAAATGGATATAGAAATGATGATGATATTTCTACTCTTTTATTGGTATCAGTCATGCTCAGGGGTCACTGCCTGCCTTGATTTAGTCGATTATGTTGACCACTCAATACTTATTTCTTCAAGCCTGCTACTTATTTTATCAATCTCTGTCTTGTTGAACCACTAAGTTATGGGGGAATAAACACAGACACACATGTAACTGGCTTCTACAGTTTCCATCTATCAAACTAAGTTGTGTGCTGTTGTTGTGTGTTGTTACTGCTGTTGTTAGTATTGTTGTTGCTGTTGTATAGTTTGAGATGGCAGACATGATTTCCTTCTCTTGTTTCAAATGGGTCAAAGATTAACTACTCCTGTACAATTGTATATACCTTCTAGGGTGAGGGAAAATGTGTGAGTCTCTCTCTGTCTGTGTAGTAGTGCGTGTGTATGTCTCTCTATTAGTGACTATATATGTGTGTGGGTGTCATCATCATCATCATCATTTTACATCCGCTTTTCCCTGCTTACAAGGGTGTATGTGTGAGTTAGTGTGTCTGTCTGTGTGTACTTCTTAAATTTTGTATATTTATTTCTAAGAAGACTTGAAGGAAGTTTAATTAGATAGGTTTTCTTTGTTGATTTTTCTTTTTAATTTTTTTTCTTTCTTCTTCGCCCCCTCTCTCCTTCTCTCTCTCTCACTCTCTCTCTCTCACTCTCTCTCTCTCTCTCTCTCTCTCTCTCTCTCTCTCTCTCTCTCTCTCTCTCTCTCTCTCTCTCATGAAATCATGATCCTGATGATGGTGGGTCATGGTTGTCCAATGGTGGTGGTATGTAATGAAGATGGTGGGGTTGTGGTGGTAGTGGTGGTGATGGTATGTAATGAGGATGGTGGTCAGTGGTATGTGGTGGTGTTGGTGGTGGTAGGGAATATGAGGTTAGTTGTGATAGATGATATGAGTTAGATGGTGGTGGTGGTGGAAGTTTTTTTTTCTTTGCTTTTTCCTTTTTGTCTAGCACTGTCCTAAAACCCTGATTCACAATGTATAAAGGAAGCTATTTGCATATTAATTAAAAGACAGAAGAAATAAGCTTTCTTTCCTTCTTTCTTTCTTTATCTTAGGTAGTTTTTTTTTTCATACCATTCTTATTTATTTGATATAATTACATCTACACATCCACATGTGTGTAGATATGATATATACAGTCAGATCTATATATCTACACATCTACATATATAGATCTGTGTATATATCATGTATATCTATGCATACACACACATCTATTATATTCCTTGTTAATAAAATAACCTATTATATATATATATATATATATATATATATATGAGAGAGAAGGGGGTGTACGTGTGTATATTTATATGATGATATATACATCTTTGACTGCTTATATGTCTGTGTGTTTATGTATATACTCATGAGTTAATCTATATACTCATATATATATACATATATACACACATGTATTTGTGTGGTTATGTATATACTCATATATGTGTGGGCGAGTTTATGTACATACTCATATATATATATGCATCTGTGTGTTTATGTATATATTCAGATATATATGAGTGTGTATGTGTTTCTTATTCTCTCCCTGCCATTCTTTTGCTGTCTATTTCCATCACCTTGTCTTCTCATTTGATTAATAGAACCTTTCTTTCCAAATTGTCTCTATGTGTTGCTGTATTTCTTGCTCCCTATAACTATTTATCCAACTATCTACATACATACCTATCTATCTATCCAGCTCTATCCACCCTTTTACCTACCTGTATCTCTCTGTCTCTCTCCATATATCTACCTACCTATCTGTCTATCTATGGTTATGTATTCTCCCTCTGGTCCAGTTTTCCCCTCTTTGTTTCTTGGTTGTCTTCTTTCTAATTATGCCCACCCTTCCTTTCCTACCATCCACCAACACCACCCATCTCCCCGCCCTCTCTCTCTCCTCTGTTGTAGTTGTTGTGGTTGTTTATTAACACAATAGAAACAATTTATTAATGCTGACACTCAACCCAAATATGTCAGCTAGTTTAGATAACTTGATGACTGAGTGCAATGTGGCTACTTTAGAGACTGCCAGGGGTGGGGTAGAGCGGGTGGAAGATAAGTATGTGTATGATAGAGAGGGGCAGACAAAGGAGAAAGGGGTAGATAAGAGTGAGAAAACTAAAGAGATAGATTGGGGTAGATTGTTGGAAAAGGGAGTTGGAGAGAGGGAGAGAGACTGATTGAGGTACCGTTGACACCAGGAAGAGAGAAGTATATATAAAGAGTTTGTAAATAAGAGAGTTAAGTTGAGGGTGAGATTGAGTGAGAGGAAAGTGTGGGAGATTGGGTGACACGAGAGTGAGTGAGAGTGGGTGTAAGGGAGTGGATGGCTGGAGAGGTAGTAAAAGAAAGGGAGGAAGTTGAGGGGTCTTAGAAGTGGAAGCTGGAAGTGTTAAAAGGTCAAGAAGACAAATAGAAGAGAGAGCAAGAAAGGCGATATATCCTTACACTTGTTTTCTGTTTGTGTTTTCACTAGAGCCTAATTTCCTTTTAGAGCTGTGTGTGTATTGAAAGAAGACTTTATATGTAGTTGAAATAAATAGGGAACTATTTATGCTTGTTATGGACCCTTCCAGAATGGTGAGGTTGATGCTACAGCAGAAGTATATGTAGTGGCTTCAGTCCCTGAATATTTATACCGAGGTCTCTCACTTAAGGTAGCCAAGAACTACATGCTGACTATATATATATGTACACAAACACACCTATTCGTTATTTTTCTATTTTTTACTGGTTTCAGTCATTAGACTGTGGCCACACTGGGGCACCACCCTGGTTCAGTTGATCCTATTGATGTTTATGATTAAAAAGGTACATATGTATGAATAATTATGTCATGATCTTTAATTTTACTTTTTATTTTTATTTTCAGCAATTGATACTGCAAGCTTGAGTGAAAAGGAACTGGATGACCAATTTAGATGCCAGACTTGTACACAGACATTCACAAACATAGATTCACTTTACACTCATCAAAATGATCTTGGGCACCTGGAGTTGAAGCAAACACCGCGTGGTCCCGGTTACCTGTGCTGGAAGAAAGGTTGTAATCAGTATTTCAAAACTGGCCACTCGTTGCAAGTTCATTTCCGTGAAATCCATGCCAAACGGCAGAAAATCTCAATATCTGAGCGACACGTCTACAAATATAGGTGCCACCAGTGTAGCCTCGCTTTTAAGACTATTGATAAACTACAGCAACACTCCCACTACCATTTGATCCGAGAATCAACTCGGTGCAGTATCTGTGGTCGGAGTTTCCGCTCAACGTTGGCACTGAAAAAACATATTGAGCTGGCGCATTCTGATGGAACCGAGAACTCTACATCAATAACTGGGGTGCCTATTAATGATGCTGATCTGATGAATAGCCAGGCTGGAGGCTGGGGTATCTGTTCAAAGTTGGATGTTTCCCCTGGACCTGGTTTAATGGCCCCCAGTGACATGCCAGGTCTTCATGCAAATTCCATGACCCTGCCGATGATCTGCAAAAGCCCATCTTCTATAGACTCTAAACCATCTATTCCAACTCTAGAACCCATGGGGTCTCTGCTGAGCAGCACATTGATAAAGACGGAACCATTGGATAAAAATGAGACTGACAGACCCCTCGCTGCTTATGATAGTAGCATTGACCTCAACAGCAGCATCATGAACGGTGAAAGTAAAGCTGAGCTAGCTGATAACTTAATGCTGGATGAATCCATTCCAGGTGAAGGCGATGAAGGTAGTTTGGATAGTGTTTCCAGTTCATATAAAGAGCAACAGTTCATGGAGGACTACATCAACAGCCAGGCCATTGCTGAAGGCAGTTATGAAGACCCACTGCGTAAGTTCAAATGCCACAGATGTAAGGTGGCCTTCACAAAGCAGAGTTACTTGACTGCCCACAACAAAACTTTACAACACCGGAAAGGGGACAAGTTGAGCTATCCAATGGAAAAGTATTTGGATCCTAATCGTCCTTATAAATGTGATGTATGCAAAGAATCCTTCACTCAAAAGAACATTCTACTAGTACATTATAATTCTGTCTCTCATCTGCACAAGCTGAAGCAGACTCAGCAGCTTGGTGGTTTATCGGCGCCAATAATGCCAACTTCTTGTACACTGACCTCCTCCACCCCTTCCTCAACTCCTACGCCTACCTCTTGTTCCTCCTCCCCGTCTCCTTCCCTTTTAGCCACAATTGCTGTGCCCACTTCAACCTGTCCATCAACCTGTCCATCTATGAGTGCAGCTGATTTGGAGAAAAAGCCATATCGATGCAACCTGTGCAAAGTTGCATATAACCAAGGTTCAACTCTAGACATACATATCCGTTCTGTTCTGCACCAAGCAAGGGCTTCAAAGCTACCTGAATTTGCGATGTCCGGGCAGATCGACCTGTCACTCCCTCTTATTGAGCAGCCAGAAGTGCCAAAATCCCAGAATCACTCTCAGCAACAACACCATCATCTACAACAGCCGCAACCGTTACAACATCCACAACCACATTTGTCTTTATTACCCCAGCCCGATCAACAGCCCAATCTTCATTCTGGCCATTCTCAGCTTCCGCTACAATTTTCAACACACTCATCTCATTCAAAGCAGCCATCGCTGCCGGACATTTTACAGAAACAGCAGTCAATGGTGACTGCCAACAGCTCTCTATCTCAAGCACCACCTCTCTTGTTCTCTAGCATGCCCAACTCTTTGACAGGAATTCCAAATATGCTGCCCATTTCATCTCTGTCTACAATGTCTTCATCAACTCCTCAACCTGAATTTTCCATAGCCTCTTCCACATGTGATGCATTCACAACATCAGCTCTGTCTTCTAGTGGACACCCTGTACCTCTATTTAGCACCCCAGATTTCGGCATGAATGGCTCACACGACGAGATGTCTTTGAAACTTGCCGAAGGTGGCAGCGGCTCAGATCTCCATGCCATGTCTCCAATGATGAATATCGGCATCCATGCTTGCCAAAACTGCAATTCTGTGTTCAGCAACCAGGACACACTGTTACAACACCAACAGAGTTATGGTTGCCTGCAGTCTGGAACAATAAGTCCAATTTCTCAGTCTGCACAGAATCTCTTCCGATCACGCAACTACATTACACGTTTCAAGCAACACGTGCATCGAAACCTGTTGGAAAACATAGGCTTTGAGTGTGTGATGCAGTTTAATGAGTTCAACCAGCCATCGAATGTGAAGAAAGAATGTTGCACTGGTGATGTCATTGACAAAAAAGTCGAGGATAAACAACAGCAGCAGCAGCAGCAACAACAACAACCACAGCAGCAGCAGCTGCCATCACTGAACTCGCCAAAAGAAAGTATCAAGCAGCTTCCAGAAAAGCAAGTTACAGAGACATTGAAGACTGATCTACCGGAGATCAACAAGAGCGTATGCACATGGTGCAACAAGGAATTCTCGAGTGTGTGGGTGTTGAAAGCTCACCAAGAGGAGATCCACAAGTTGACGGTTCCTATTGAGTACATTGAAGAGTTTGGTTCCAAATTCAAGAGTAGCTATGAAAAAAGACAGCCCAAAGAACCAGAGCCCCTAATGACGCCAGCACCTCCACCCCCGCCCTTACACATTACGCCTGTGTCGCACAGCGCACCGACGACGCAGCCAGCACCGGTTGCAGCAGTACCCGCATCGCAGCCATCCTCATCTTCGTCATCATCGTCGTCGTCTTCTTCATCCCAGGTAGTGAACGAGAGGGTTCTGCCCCACGGTCAGGACATGGCTATGGGCCAGAATCCGCTCGACTTTTCACAAATGGTGCCGATGTTCAACATGATGCATATGCCAATGCCAATGAACATGAACCTGGCTATGGGTATGCACCCTCCACTGATGCCTCTGATGATGCCGCCTTCCTTAGAGAGCAGCTTTATGCCTCCAATCACAATGATTGACCCTAACTTTCTGGCAGCACAGCAGCAAGCGCAGCATGCACAAAACCAGAAGCGAGCACGGACACGCATCAACGATGAGCAGTTGAAGATACTGCGTGCCAACTTTGATATCAACAACTCCCCCAGCGAAGAACAGATTGTTCAAATGTCCGAACAGTCTGGCCTGCCCCAAAAAGTTATTAAGCACTGGTTCAGAAATACCCTTTTTAAAGAGCGACAACGGAATAAGGATTCACCATACAACTTCAGCAACCCGCCACAGACCACGATAAACTTAGAAGAGTACGAGAAAACCGGTCGGATACCATCACCTTCGGAACATGATCTCGACGCGGATTTCAAGGAAGACATGAAGAATCGTTATGACGACCAACTGGATGAGTGTGATTTGCCTTCCCAGATGGACCATTCTTGCAATGAACCAGAATACACGTCTTCAGTGACCTCTGTTCCGATCACCTTCCCCGCTGCAATGGCGCTTCCATCACCCATGGTCAACCATCTCCCTCAACCGGTACCAAACCACATTGCATCAACTCCAGTCGGACCTCGTCATATTCCTCTCGACTTCCAAGAAAAACCCGATTTCTTCAGCAGCACCAACAGCATCAGCAGCAACAACAACAGTAGCATCAGCATCAGCAACAGCATCAGCAACAGCATCAGCAACAGCATCAGTAGCAACCATCTCAACAACAGCCACCATAACACCAACAACAATAACAGCATCAATAGCCACATAAACAGCAGTAATAACAACAACAACAGTAACAACAACAGCATTATTCTCAACAGCAGCAGTAGCAGTAACAATGGCAATAACAATAGTAACAGTGGAAGCAATAATTCCCAAAGTGGGTCCGGCAAACGAGCGAACCGAACCCGCTTCACTGACTATCAGATCAAAGTACTCCAAGAGTACTTTGAACAGAACGCTTATCCAAAGGACGATGACCTTGATCACCTATCGAAGCTGCTTAACCTTAGTCCTAGAGTAATCGTGGTGTGGTTTCAAAATGCACGACAGAAGGCTAGGAAGATTTACGAAAACCAATCCCCTGTTGATATCAGAGATGATGGCTCGGGCACCTTTAACCGATCTGGTCCTAACTATCAATATCAGTGCAAAAAGTGCCATTCAATCTTCCCACGTTATTATGATCTAATGAAGCATCAAAAACGACAAAATTGTCATGAAGGTGAAAAAAGTGGCTCTCTAAACGCCACTCATGACGAGGACAGTAATTCTACCGTTACCTCCCAGGAGGACACTAGCCACTCAGAGTCAAGTGAAACTCACACAGCAGATTTGTCGAAACCCATTTCAACGATTGCAAACAGCAATTGTGGCCCTGTCAAAGAAGTGACGTCCACTTCAACTGTAATGGCCATCATTAGTGCCAATCAGGCCACGCAGTCGACTGCTGCTGCCCCTCCCACTGTGACCACTGCAGTTTCTTCCACGTTGTCCTCTTCCTCCTCCGCGTCTTCTTCTTCGCCTTCCTCCACCTCCCCAACAATAAACACCATTCCTTCTTCTTCAACGTCCTTACTGAGCCTGCCGGCCCCTGCCGTTTCTGTTCCCTGCCCCAGCACTGGTACTAGTGGTGCTGCTGGTGGTAGTGGTGGTGGTGTGTTGTCCTCCACCTCTTTAGCCAGCAATAACAACAACAGCAGTAGCAGCAGTAGTAGCAGTAGCAATAGCAGCAGCAGCAGCATTGGCACTAAGAACGAACTGCACAGGTGCGACAAATGTAATCTATTCTTCCCCAAAATCGAACAATGGCAGGAGCATTTAAATGTCCATTCTCTGAACCCGAACCTCTTTCCGAACTTCCCCAACGACAGTACATTCAGTGTGCTACCAACAGTATCTCCCTCACCCCAGTCCCAAATGCAGCAGCAACAAGCGACCACGCATCAACTCAGCCTGCTGCATGACAAATCATTAACGCCGATAAAGCGCAAAGCTGAAGAGGAAGAAGAGGAAAGAGACCAGCCGAGAGACAAACGATTGCGAACGACTATTTTACCTGAACAATTAGATTACCTGTATCAAAAATATCAGATTGACTGCAACCCTAGTCGTAAGCAGCTGGAGACCATTGCTTCGGAGGTGGGGTTAAAGAAACGAGTTGTACAGGTGTGGTTTCAAAATACTAGAGCACGGGAGCGCAAAGGGCAATATAGGGCACATCAGCAGCTCATACATAAACGTTGCCCATTCTGTCGTGCTTTATTCCGAGCAAAATCTGCTCTGGAATCGCATTTAGCAACCAAACATCCTGAGGAAATGGCGAAGGGCGAAATAAATATTGATAACATTCCTGATGCAACTGTCGATTCGACACCTCCACCCCCTCCACCTCCACCTGTTTCCCAGGCAGCTTCGTCTTCTACCCACTCTACAGGTAACCAAGATCTCAGTAAATTGTTATCTCCTTCGAGTATGCAGCACTTCCTGCCTTTCATGCCGCAAGGCAATTTAGGAATGGGTTTTTCTGGGCTCTCTGATCCTCTACAGACATCAATGAGACAATTCTGTGAAGCTTCGTTCAAGAAGTTCATCAGTGAACTCAGTGCCGCTAGCCACGTTCAGCGTCCGTCACAAGCTGCTATCGAGTCTCCCCAGAGCAAGCAGGCAACGTCCGAACCCGAGAAAAAGCAGCCAGCACGAGTTGAGAGTAAGAGCTCTGAGGACAATGATGCTCCCCTTGATCTTAGCAAACCCATCCGCGTGAACACCGATTGTGAAAAGACTTCATCAGATGGTCCATCTACTGATATGAGTGAGAGAAGCATGGATGGATACCTTCGCAGACATAGTCTAGACGATTCTGTATCAGAAACACATTCCGAGAGCCATGAAGTTGAAGGGTGTGAGGACTCTAGCGGTTTGATGGAGCACAGCCCGTCATCGCCAGCTAACGCTACATCATCATCTTCCTCCTCGTCCCATCAGCATGGCAAACGTTATCGTACTCAGATGAGCAGTATGCAGGTCAGAGTGATGAAAACATTATTTGCCGACTATAAAACGCCAACAATGGCGGAATGCGAGATGCTCGGCAGAGAAATAGCTTTACCCAAGCGTGTCGTTCAAGTCTGGTTCCAGAATGCCCGAGCGAAAGAAAAGAAAAACAAACTGGCATACACCAAGACTTTTGGAACGGATGTGGATTTCTCTAAACCACCCGAAGAGTGCACATTGTGCAACTTTAAATACTCGCACAAGTATACGGTGCAAGATCACATTTTCACAAAGAAACACATTGACAATGTGCGTCAGTTTATTCAGTCGCAGTCGAATGCAGAGAGGGAGTTGGCGGACCCTTCAGGAATGACAAAAATGTTGCAACAACAGCGTGAAATTGAGCGTATGCGTAAAGTCTGGGATGAAGCCTCTGTTGCCAGCTCACCACACCTGGCCCAGCTACAGGCAATGAGACTCAATGCACTCGGTCTGCAAAGTACTTCCAGTGGTAAGTTTTTGTCTTATATATTTCTTCTTTTATTCATTTATTTAATTCCTATAAATATATACATATCATCATTATCACTGTTTAACATCTATTGTCTATGCCTGTATGGGTTAGACTGGCTCTCACATTATGACACCAGACAAATCAGGTGACCATGCCCTGCTTTTTGGCCTTATTTTCTAGGGCTAGATGCCCTTCTTAATGCCAACCACCTTACAGAATGAACTGGGTGATTTTTGGCATGACACCAGTATGGCTGCTTTGCAGGATGGACTGGATGGTTTCTGTTGTGGTACCAGTCTATATATATTTATATATATATATATGTAATCAGTAACCTTTCTGTAAAACTTCAGTTTTTTTTGGGGGGGGGGGCTAGTAATAAACAATTATAAATAATTTCAGCCAAAATTTGGTATTCAATTTGTTTTTATTGGTCTAATATATTTGTTCTCTCATTTTTCTTCTTTAGCATTTAACACGCCATTTAATGCAAGCTCTTTTTTCCCTGATGTCAAGAAAGAAACAGTGAAATCAGAAGGGGAGAAAAAAGACAAGGAAGAAAGTAATATTCAGTTTATTTAATTACAATAATAATTTTGAGTGTTAAATTAACAACATTTCTCTTTGATGACATTTGCATGCTGTGGGTGTGTTGCTGAGTGGGTTTATTTGCTTGTGTACTGTACAAAAAAAGGTGTGGATTGTTACATGGAGAGACATAGACTATGTATAAGAGTCTTTAGCCCTAGGTCAGCCTTTTTAAAAGACAGTCGAATGCAACTTTGCTGTTTTGATATCAATCTGCTCCAAACTGGTTCTGTGGAACAAAACCCTCCATTTTAATGGGTTTTAGTCTATATTAAAATATGCCAACAATTTTATATAAAATCTTTTTTGTCATATTACAAATCCTATCTTAATAATTGAAATATTTATGGTAAATCTTTCCAAATTTTTCCATTGGTTAATTCAAATATCTGGAATCCATTTTATCATCAATATCATAACAAAAGGGCCAAGAGATTTTTTTTAGCTACTGTTTCTAGTATGTCAAATGACTTCCTAAAAGTACTTCCATTAATCTGAGGATGAGGACTGAACAATGAATAACTGTGGATGTCAGCCGGGTCTATTTGTTTGTTTATGAGGATGAAGCTGGATGATACTTGTTGAATTTTAGTTGGCCTTTTGCTTATAATTTTCAATATTTCCAAGTCAGATATTTCTCTTTAGTCTAGTATCTATGTTACAAATAATTATTACCATCATAATAATTTGTTTTTGCAATATTTCTAAATTAAATTTTTCTTCTTATCTCTTCCTTTGTACAGCACAAAGTCGTCGAGAAGCAACAAACTTCCTCTCCCCTCAATTAATGTCTCCTTTTACCGGATTAGGTTTTGAACCAGGTTTAATACCAAGTATATACACAGGATTTCCAAACTTTTTCTCTGGAGGAGTAAATCTTCCACTTTTCCAATTTGGTTTAATGCCAGGTGAGGTCCTATTTCTTTCTTACACATTTCTTCTTTTTAAATTACTTCATTTTCTCTGTGGTTGTCAGTAATATGGTTTATGTTTATGGTTTTCTCTGTGAACTGGCAATTATTTTACTGCAGCCTAATGGCATCCCCATCCACCATACCTGTAATTGGAAAAAGTAGGTTGTTGTTTAGCTGAGAGGGCTGGGATATGGTTTTGAAGGGGCTGTTTGAATTTAATTTGTGGTTGATGCAGTACGGATTTGGATGTAGGATTATAGTTTGGATTGGCTTGGGTTTGTGGATAGCATGAGTTACTTGAGATTTGTATACATTCTAGTTGTGATACATACAGCCTTAGTTATATTATATGATGGTTGTAATAGCTTTCTGCCACCAATTGCCTTCAACTTGTTACCACTGAGCCAAGATATTTCACTATTGAAATCATGCAGAGGCTGACATAACATATGCTAATGGAAGTTGGTTTGTCCCTTCCTTTCTTGTGTTGTAAAATCCAAAGAAATTAATAATTTTTTTTCTTTTCTTTCTTTTTTGTTGTTTACACAATTTTCTAATATTCTTTTTTATTTTTTACAGGGATGGAACAGCTACTTGCCTATGACCCTGTAACATTTGGAACTCCTTTATCTTTATTACAAATACCAGAACAAGCTCGACGCCATGTCAGTGCCAAACTTATAGAGCCGAGTTCTTCTGTAGCCCAGTATACCCAAGATTGTAAGACTCTTGCAGATCTCAAATCTGCTGTGACTGAGACCGATTTTAAATGTGCCCAAGAGAGCACTGTAGATGTTGGTTATATATGCAAGAAGTGCCACATAGTGTATCCTGGCAAAGATGGTTGTGACAATCATCAACACTTGATATGTTTTCCAGCAGGAAAAGTATCTGATGGCATTAAGCCAATTTTAAAACTTGAACAACTACAGTATGAATGTCTAGCATGCCAAGATAAATTCTCCACGTCGCAAGAATTTATACTACACTGTAATCAAGATGTTCACAAAAGCAAAGCTTTACGCCATTTCTCCAAGAGTGAGTGGAGATTAGCACCCTCCCTTACACCTGCCCCTTCAGAAAACAGTAGTAGTAGTAGTACAAAAGAGTCCAAATTGCCTAGCACTTCCCAATTGAGCTCACTGACTAAATGTCAGGGTCGAGGGAGCGAGAAAACTCCTTCGGCACCCTCAGACTCTGCTGCCTCCTCTATCAGTTTGGCTGACCAAGCTAACCGACCAAGTGAGCCCAAAAAAGCCAAACTGGAATGAATGATATAAATAAAATAAAATAAAAAAAATAAAATAAACAATTTAAAAAAAAATGTGAGAAAGAGAGCGAGAGAGAAAGAAAAAAAGGAAGTTATCTTTGTCCTCCTCCTGATTATTATTAAAAAAAATATAAACAAATAAACAAATGAATTTTTAAAAAAAATTCAAACAAGCAACAAAAAAAAAAACAACAGCAACAACAACACAACAAAAATAATACAATAAAACAATAGAAACAAAAACAAAGAAAAGAATGGTTGTTCTACATGATTTCTCTGTACATCTTTCTCTACATATCGTCTCATCTTGCACAATTTTGTGATTGCTCTCTTGAAGTCTAGTTTTTTTTGTTTTTTTTTTCTGGTTTTCATTAAGAAAAAATTTGTTTTTTTCTTCCTTCCTTCCTTCCTTTCATTTCTACCCCTCCCCTCTCTTTATCAGACATTAATTTTATTTTTTTTTCCTGCTAATCCAATCATTATTCTATCAATTTAATTTTTTTTTTTTTTTTTTTTTGAAAAAAATGTTACATTTTGATTTTAATCAATTTTTTTTTCTTCTTCCAAATCTTATTTTTATTTTGTTTTGTTCCAATTCCCCCTCTCTTTCTGTCTTTCTTTCTTTCTCTCTTGACCACTTTCCCTTAAACTATTTCTCTATCTATCTCTATCCCTCTCTCTATATACCTCTCCATCTTGCTCTCACCTCTCTCTCCAGTGATACCTATTGGCTGTTGAAATAAGGCCATTTGCTACCTACATGTATACATAGATACATACACATGTGTACATACATATATATATCTACATATATATCTCAGTACACATACATATATACATACATACTTGTCTCTTGTATTATCACATGTATTATCATACATATTGTACTACCATATCGTTCTATCATCAAAACTGGATGCTCAAGCAAAATATGTTAATATTATTATTATTATTATCATCATTATTATTATTATTATCATTATTATAATTTAAAAAAAAAAATAACAAATTAATAAACACGACAAAAAACAAAAAAAAATAATAATAATATTGAAAAAATATAAACAATTGACAATGATAATGAAAATAAATGAAAACAAACACAAACAATCACGAAATGATGATAAAAAAACAGACATTGCTGCGACAATGAAACAGTATTAATTGACAAGTAATAAACAAATAATCAAAGATTTGAATATGTATGTATGCATGTGTTTGTTTATATGTATATATGAGTGTATGTGTATATATATATATATAAATATATATACTCACACACTCATATATGTAGGTATATATATATGTGTATATGTATGTGTGTATATATTTATGTATATACACAAAATGTTAATATGAATCTATATATGTGCGTGTATATATATGTATAGGTTGATGTGTATATGTATACTCACACACCCATATATGTATGTGTGTATATATTTATGTGTATACACAAAATGTTAATATGAATCTATATATGTGTGTGTATATGTGTATATATATGTATACATACGCTCATGCCAATATATGTGTGTGTGTGTATATATATGTATAGATTGATGTGTATATATATATGAAGAGGTTATAAAGAAGATATACAAAAGAAAAGTATGGATAGATTTTCTATCCCTGATCTAAAAAGCAAGATGTTCACCAGAATATATTTGAGCTACACATCTGAATCAACATTAATACAGGCTGAAAGTGATATTCTTAAAAATCTCACACATACACACACATACACACACAGAGGTAACAACCATTACATACATCAAACAAAAAAAAGAACAAAACAAAAATGACATTACAAAGGGAGAGTGAGATTTAGGGAAGATAAAGAGAGAAGGATAGAACAAGAGAGAGAGAGAGAGTTTGAGAGGAGTTGAAAAGAAAATGGAGAAAAAAAAACAATACTAAAAAGTATGAGAGGTTATTATACATAGGTGGATAGAGAGAAAAGTGAGAGATGGGAAATGAATAATTCAAAATAATATATATATGTATATATATAAAATATATATATGTATATATGAGGTTAAAAAAATATTTCATATGTTTCATTCAACAGTATTGTGGCTGGAACCCAGCTGATGTAATAATAATAATAATAATAATAATTATAATAATGTTAACCACCATCATCATCATCACAAAGAACCTTGTAAGAAGGAAAACCTATTCTGGTCAAAGTGTGCAAGGGTAAACTCACTTAAGACTATGGTAATTATGTAATAACGATAATAATAATGTGTTGGCCCATTTGTGCATAGGAATAAACCCTGAGATTTGGACATAGGGGTTAAAACGAAAAATAATAAACGTTTAAAATGTAAAATGAATATATATATATATATATATATATATGCATGTGTATATATATATATATATATATATGTGTGTGTGTGTGTGTATGTATATATATGTGTGTGTGTGTGTGTATGTATATAGTGATATATTTGAAAGCAGTCAAACATTCTTTTGACATGCTACTTTGTCAAAAAAAAAATAATAATAATAATAATAATAATGATAAACATAAAAAAAACATGAAAAATAAATAGAAGAGAAAGACAATTGAAAAATAAAAAATATCATAACCTAGATCAAACATTTGGTTATGATTCTGTTGTGTCGTTTTATGTTAAAGATTTACATTGGTTCTGTATAGGTCATCATTTTCGGCTTCCTACGCTGCCACAAAGGGTAACCAAAACCTTTCTGGCATGCTTACCATTTTATTTTATTTCCAATGTATTTTTCATTATTTTGTTTTTATTTTTTCAATTTTTTTTTTCTAATTAATCATTTCACGAATATTATTATTATTATTAGTATCATTAACTCTAACTATTATTATTATCATTATTACAATTATTATTATTATTATTATTATTTCTGGTTAGATTGTCTTGTATCAATCTGAATAGTGTATAGCAAAATGAAGGAATTCTTGCTAATAAAAGACATGCCCTCTCATATTTAACCAGGAATCAAACCTTTGACCGTTTTTTTCCCCATAAAGATTCCAGAATGTTCCAATTGATTATTTTAAGTGGAAGTTTGTTGCTGACTATAAGTTGATTTTTTTTTAAATTCAATTCAATTTGTTAAATATGACCAACGTATGATATGTATATATATATATATATACACATATATATGTATATATTAATGTTTGTGTATATATATATATATATATATACACACATATGTATGTATATATATGTGTGTGAATGATCTGTATGTATATGTACTTTGTGTGTATGTGTATGGTTGTCTGTATATATATATACACATCATACACACTTGCGTACAGAAATCTCCCTATATTTCAACCATTTTATACATACACACAAACAAACACATAACTACATGCATTCATGCACACACACACACAAACATACACATAGCATTGTATATGTAAGTACATATATATATATATATATATGTGAATGTCTGCTGACTGAATAGACCTGGTTTTCAGTCTGTTCATACATACATTTAGGGTACAAGTATAACTGTTTCAGTGTGTATATGTGTAACTACGTATTCATACAATCTTCACACTCTAAGCCTCTCCCCATATATATATATATATATATATATATATATATATATATATATATATATATATATATATACTTGTGCTGATAGTTAAATCACCATCATTTACACATATCTATTCTGAAACCTTACCAAATCTATATTATGCCTAAAAGATACCATTCTGATTTAAACTCTTCCAGATTTCACACAGTACAGTGCCATAAGTTCTGACAAGTCAAACCATCATTTACCTCATCATACATAGCTGAAATATATATATATATATATCAACACCACAAACACAACCCCACTCTGTCTTTTATAAAAAGAGGATAGGGATAAGGGGGAGACATGAAAAAAAAGATTAGATTTTAAAAACTGATAAATTATGTTTAAAAACAACAAAACAAAGACTCTCACAGTTTGGAGGATCTAATGTGTGGATGGAGACTTTTGGAGTTAAGAGAAATCAAGCTATCACACCATACCCCCTTTCACAGTTCCCCCCTCTAACCCCAGCCCTTTTACCAATTCATTTCTCTTCTCTCTTTCATATGAATATATGCATACATTTAATACGTATGTGTATATATATATATGCATATCTGTATCTATCTCTATATATATATGTGTGTGTGTATATGTATGTATATATGTATATACTTAAGTGTTTGAGTGTGTTTATATGTTTGTATGTATGCATAAATGTGCACATTTCGGCAGTGTATGTATGTATGTATATATATATATATTGTATATATTTGTATGTCCAAATGTATGTATATAGGTATGTATCTACACTTGAGAAAATGTGTGTGGGTATATATTCACGAACATAGGTGCAGTCTAATAACTGAAACTAGTAAAAGAATACATACATACATATATATACATACATACATATATGTGTATATATATATATGTATGTATATATATACACTCACCCATAAACATACACCCATACATACACACATTTTATAATTCCTCTTCAATCTGTGTTATCTGGTGCTGTCCTTTGTATTAGCTTTCTGAAGGCATTTTTAATTTTCTGAAATTATTCATGTGTGTGTGTGTATGGGTCGGTAGACATATCCATGCTTATATACATATATTTTTTCATACATATATACATATAGATATACACACATACACACACATCCATGCACATATCTATATATATATATATACATGCATATACATACATACTTACACATATTCACACACTCATATGTATATAATATATATATATATATATATATGTATGTATGTATGTATGTATGTATGTGTGAGTGTGTATGTTTGTGTGTTTATCTCTCCCTAATAAAAATGGTTTAGATAGACAAAATCACTTTTTAGAAATTGAATATTGAAAAATAATGTAATTATCAAGTCATTGGAATATATTAACTGCCATTCTGGGTTTCTGGAAAATTCCAGAATTAATTTTTTTTTTTTAATTATTAATTTTTTTTTTTTTTTTTTTTTGTGAAATATATACATATGTATGTATGTTGCGTGTGTATGTGTGTATGCGCGCATAAATATATATATATATAGATATAGTATGTGAGAGACATCTCTTTTTCTTCCTCCCCCTTTGAATGTGTGTATGTATATATATATATGTATGTATCTTTCTCTGTGTGTGCATGTGTATGCTTGTGTGTGTGTATGAGCATGCACAAGCATGCATACATGTAGTCTGTGTATACACACCTGTACGCACATATATATATGTATAATGTACATATATATATATATATATATATACATATGTATATATACATGTAAGTATAAATATATGTGTGTTTGTGAATATCTGTGTGTGTATTTGTATGTATATATACATATATATGTGTATGTATATATATATCTATGTATATAATATACATTACAATTGACATGGTGCATGTGTGTGTATGTATAAGTGTGTATAGTTGTGAGCAAATGTGGGAAGTTTGTGTTTGGATGTGTCTGTAAATATCTGCAGAAATATATATCAGGCGGTACCCGCAGATAAACTGGTGTAACATTTTTCTATCTTTCATTCTTAACCTACCTGCAAAAAAACATGACATTTGTTGCTCTTCTCTGAAATAAAAAACAGAAAAGATTAAAAAAAATAACAATAATAATAATAATAACGCAATCTAGTCTATTGTTTAAATTGAGTTTCTTATTGTTTATATTTTTCTCTGTATGTATTTTTTTTTTTTCCTTTCTATTTTTTCTTTATTTGAAGCTGAAACTTTTATCACAGTTATCCAGAGTCTTAGAGTTTCACAGACATCATCACATCATTTCACCCAGATCTACATATATAGAGAGAGAGAATTTCACATAATTTCTAATATAGTTTCACATAGTTTAATACAGATCTTGATATAGAGTTTCACATAGTTTAATACGGATCTTCACATAATTTCACATGGATTTCCACATAGTTTCCTAGTTTCACACAGATCTTCATATAGAGAATGTTTCATGTGAATCTCTAAAGTTTCATGTAGAACTTCACATACTTTCACACAGATCTACATATAGAGATAGTTTTACATAATTTCACATTGATCTTAAAGTAGAGTTTCACATAGTTTTACACAGATTTACATATCATTTCACAGAGTCCCTCATAGAACTTCACATAATTTCACAGGGTCCCACAGAGATCTTCATAAAGAGTTTCACATTAAGTTTCAAAAAGATCTTTTGAGTAGTTATCAAAGTAAACTTCTGCTTCATGTTGGACACTTTCCTTCTTCATTTGTTCTCTTTCTCTCTCTGTATGTGTGTATATATATATATATATATAAGCTCCAGTACTACAGGCATGGTTGGAATGTCAAAGAAAAAAGAAAAGAATTGCAGGACAGATTTTATAAGCAATGGCAATGGGTAGTTGGATAATATTCATAACCACAGTTGGTCTCGCTCAGTGATCCAACCGGATTATTTGGAAGGAGTGTGTAGTGGGGAACATTCTACAGGAATGTATTCCATGCATACCAATTGTTTTGCAGACAAATATGGCAAAAGGGAAAATAAATTTTCAGTCAACTGAGACTATCATCGCAATATCAAGACCAAAAATCCCTTTTGGAGTGTTCTGGTAATGAGAAGTGGAGCTTGTCTATACATCAACTTGGTAGAAGCAATGGATGTTTCTATCTTATTAGACACCTCAGCGAAGCTTATTCACTTATCAAGTTGGATAGGCGAGAATTGGCACATATTTGATAAAAATTATAATTTGTAATATATAGAGTATTCTCAAAAGGGTAAAATATAAAAATTGCTTTAAAAAATTTTTGAAAGTAGATTAGAAGCAGAAAGGATTACAAGAGTCGGAGGTAAAATGAAAAGTTAATTAAGATCACTAAGGTGAAGCTGATTTAATCGATGTACAGTGAAGTAGATTGCCGTTAACCCTTTCTTATCGTATATGCAATGAAAGTTACTGGCTATGACTTTGAAATAACTTTGAAAATAATCACGGCGTTAGAAGGATTTTGTTCAATTATATAACCAACTCACTCGTTATTAACAAACGTTCTTAGATAAAAATTATAGAAGTTCTTTTTTAAATAAATATTACTCTATTACGTGTATCAGCCGACAGGCTGGGGCACTGCCATTAAACCAATTTACATTTAAAAGTTTTGTATCGTAGAACTATGAAATGTTTTAAAAGCTTGAGATCAAAAGGGTTAACCCATCATTGATTTGGTAGGCAATATAGCATGGGGAGGGGGAGTGTTGGTTGGAGTAACGTATAAAATACCCGGAAGTGACAAGAGTTCTCCCAAAAGAAGTTAAAGTATAGTGACAAAGATGGCGGCGACGTTTCATTGTGTGGTTTCCATTACCGCCATTTAAACAAGTGACATTTTTTTTTTTTATGTGTTAAAACGTTTTATAAAAAAAGGTTAAAAACTACTTTCATGCTTGCTTACACGAATTTAAGTTCTAACTTAAGATTTAATTCGTTGGAATTTTGCTACAGAATAATTATTTTCTCAATCAAACACAATTGACAAAAGGACATTATCCTGACAAGCTGTCTTGGCGATACTATGACGAAACAAGTAATTCTTAATGTGTGGTCAGACGTTACTTTAACTCGTCACGTATGTTTTCTGATAAACATTGTGGTGTGTTTATGCGAGTAAATTCGCGCTTTACCAGCGTGTTAATTGCCGTGTTTTCTGTGAGACCAGTGTAAGACTTCGATAAAGAATTGTCACTTAAGTGATTTTTAGTGTTATAAACTAGTTTCTACAGGACGGTTACCAACAAGTGGATATTTACCTGGCTTAACACAGCCGTGGGTAGGTGTTCTGTTTGAATTGTTATTTTTAATATTATGGTTTCCTAACATAAGCTGTTAAATAATGTCTTAAATATATTGTCTTACCTTTGCTTCGTCCGAAATTAGGCTGTAGCCCAGGGAATTTCCAAAGCTACATTATTTTAATTAATTTTACTTCCAACGTTTTTTCTAATTTTAGTCACCTTTTCATTTTAGTCACCATTTTCATTTTATAATTCTGAATATTATAAAATCATAATTTTTATGATATATAATATGTAACTAAGACCGTCAATTGCCTCAACTTGAACGTAAATACACCCAGATTAAATTAAATCCAGCTACGAACTCAAGCAAACGTAAACTATACACCTACATCTGACTACATTCCCCTGTCCCGAATCGGTCAAATGAGATTTAACCCTTCGTATGGGGTGTATATATATTTTTATATATTGTTTAATAGATCCTTACATCTCCAGACATCAAAGTAAAGACGCTTTACACAACCCAATGTTCACATGCAAAATACAAGTATATGATTATTGCCCCTCTCTTGTCTCATCGCAGAATCTCGACCCAGCATTATAGCTAAATATTATGGGCTGAGTTCTTTCTTTTTCTTTCGTAAGAAACTGTGTTGCACTCACTGTTGTATTTAGTGTAGTCGAAAGATAAACGGATAGTAAAGTTCTCAGCTTACAAGAAATATATGGAGAGATACGATGACACCTTTTAGATGCTGGAATTAAGTTCAATGGGAATACATTTGGCGAAATCAGAAAGGTTTCCTTCCCTTCGGAATGTGACACACTGTAATGTTTCCAAAGATCAAGATATATACCTGGAGAGAGAGAGATTGAAGAGTTTGGTGGATGTGAGTGGTTAGTTTTGAGATACATTGTATCAGGGTTAATGAAAAGACCCGTGGCTTGTTGGGTTTGAAGCAGCCGAAGATGCCTTTGTTCTTGACTTGTCTATATGCAATGATAGAGAGGAGACTTGGGGAGTGGAAATAGAAAGTTTTGAGGAAGATTTACCTAGTATGGGTAGTGTAGAGCTGAATGCGAAGTATGCAGCTAGTATGGAGGTTATTTCCACGGGAGTATGGAATTAAAAACACGGTGGGTGAGAAGTGGACGAAAAATGGATAACACAAATTTTATAAAAAATTCTTTTGATGTTGGACCAAAAAGATCGGTTACAATTTTGGAGGTGGGAGAGCTTGTAGAGAGGAGGGGCGTTCTTCAAGGTTTCAATGGTGTAGTAGAAGTTGCAGTACTGAGTAAAAACCATCCTAATTGTAAGTGTATGGTATTTTCTTTAAGCGTTTTCGCCCATGTCCTTACCTGAATGCTGCAGGACAGTTATGCTCGAACCCCTTGTACCTGTGTGTTTTAAAGTTTAGGGCGTTGGACTTTCTATCATAAGGTCATGGATTAAATTCCTTGACCCGGTGGTGCGTTTTGGTTTTGAATGGGAGACTTCATTTCACATCGCTTTTTGTGACAGGACTGAGAGAACCTTAGCATTAAAACACACAAGAAGCCTCTTATGAGATACAATCTCGTCAGAGACCAGCTAAACCTGCATAGGTGTGAGATGTAAATGTCCTTTTCACATCAGTCTATATTAATTCTGGATAGCTTAAGGTTTCCAATGAAAATAGTAATAGTCTCTTTGCAAGATATAAGATTACACTGTTCTCCTTGTAATTGTTTGGTGAGCAAATTAAGCTTTTTTAAAATATATGTGAGAGGTAAAATATATCACACCTGGCAGCAATCAACTGTTCGCCATGCTGCTTACTATTCAGAAATGACACAATACTCTTCTAAAGTGCCACAAAGCAACGAAGACAATTACCTTTTGATAGCAATCGCACATCTGTATGCATCAGTAGGCGTTCAAACTGTTCGTTATTTTTGTTCAAAAATTCCCGGGACAATATTGAAGGTGATTTTGATTTGATAAGGTTGACAGCTTCTATTACAATTGCAAGGTCATCTTGCAGATGTCTTTCCAATTGTTTTGCAGCCATGAGAGATTTGTTCACACAGTATATGCAGAAATATCCTTTCAGCACAGCATCTTTTTTTTAAAATAAGCAATGATTGCCGTATATTTTACCTGCCAAGGCGACAAATCGGCAGAGTCGTTAAAACATCTGTTTTATAATATTCATTCCGACTTTATGCACTCTGAGTTCAAAACCCGCTGAGATCAACTTTTCCTGACATTTTGGTATGGTGGAGTTATATTTGTGTGGCAAGGGTTCATTTTTTTTTATTTCTCTCGTAGCCCCTAAAAAACGATACGATATGACTTTCTGTTGAGATTTGCTGGGCTTAAGCAACACCAATCCAGAGAAGTAACTTCTACGTAGTCATTTGATCTGTTAGAAATAACAGCTAAATATCCCTCAAATCTTCCCTGGCTGTTTTTAGAAATGGAAGTACACATTAGATAATGTATTCTTAGATACTCTATGCCTGACTGAAAAGTGATGAGATGATCGTCTGAAACATCTTTGATCATAGAACTACTTAATGATGGCCTGGGGTTAAACAAAACTAGAAGAGGATATTTTCATCGTTCAACTGGTATTTTAGAAGTAATAATTCCGTCCTTTTCTGGCATACTCTTGTTGGTTTTAGTCACGTGACTGTTGCTATGCTCGGACACCGCCTTTCTTTAGTCAATCACATTGATCACCAATATTTGTTTCAAGTTCGGTACTTATTTTATCGATCTTTTCTTAATGCTCAAAAGAGGAAACATCTACGTGGACACATGACCTGCTAGAAATTATAGCCAAGTCACCCACATTTCACACGATGACATCATAAAAATGAGGAAGGACACTATGAATAGTTTAACCCTACATACACCATGTCTAAAAAATAGGGAGGGTGGGTGGGGTGGACAGTTGTGATTGGAATGATTTAGATCATATGTCTTTTTGATCAGATAACTCGGAGCTAAACAATAACTACGAAACACTACTATAATAATTGTTTCTACCTTTGGCACAAGGCCAGCAATTATCCCAGTGCATTACTGGTACTTTATTTTATCGACCCCGTAAGGATGAAAGGCAAAGCTAACCTCTACGTAAAGAAACGTAACATGTCACAAAGCATGTTGTCCGACGCTCTACCGATACTGAATGATGGCTCTGATTTAGGCACAGGGCCAACAATTTTGGGGGAGGGCTAAGTCAATTAAATCGGCCCCAGTGCATTACTGGTACTTTATTTTATTGGCCCCGCAAGGATGAAAGGCAAAGCCAAACCACAGTGAGATTTGAACTCAGAACGTAAAGCGACGTAACTCTATGCCGCAAAGTATGTTGACTGATGTTCTACCGATACTGGCAATCCAGTACTTAAATACTGTATAAAGATTACACACTAGAAAGTATTATTACAGTATCGGTAGAGGGTCGGACGCCATGCTTTGCAACATAGAGTTACGGCCCTTTGTGGTCTGAGTTCAAATCCCGCCGAGGTTAACTTTGTCTTTCATCCTTACGGGGTCGATAAAATAAAGTACCAGTAATGCACTGGGGGAAATTGCTGGCTTTGTGCCAAAAGTAGAAACAATTATTAGAGGTGGTTAATTTTATCTACCCCAATATTTGAAAGAAAGAGAAAAGTTAAACCGACCCTAGTTCGTTACTGGTACTTTACTTTACCTACCTTGGAAGAATGGAAGGTTCGTTACTGGTACTTTACTTTACCTACCTTGGAAGAATGGAAGGTTCGTTACTGGTACTTTACTTTACCTACCTTGGAAGAATGGAAGGTTCGTTACTGGTACTTTACTTTACCTACCTTGGAAGAATGGAAGGTTCGTTACTCATACTTTCCTTTACCTACCTTGGAAGAATGGAAGGCAAAGATATATTTGGAGGAATTTGAACTCAGAAATTAAAGGGACATAACTCTATGTCGCAAATCATTTTGTCCGAAGCTCTACCGACACTGCCAAATGTTGATGCTGGTAATGATGACAATGCCTCGGAACGGTATCCTGGAAGAATGAAAGGTAAAGATAAATTTTGTAGGAATTTAAACTCAGAACGTAAAGGGTCGTAACTCTATGTCGCAAAGCAATTTGTGCAATGCTCTACCGATACTGTTGATGCTGCTGCTGATGATAATGCCTGGGAACGGTTGAAGGAAATGTCATACAACAGAGTTAGGGAACAAGTTCTGGCATACAACACTCGGTAACGGAGGAGGAGGACAATATTTACCAAATTCTACAGAATAGGGGTGAGACCTGGAATATAAATCCTCTCCTGAAGCTGGTCCCTATGGCCCCCATCAATCATGCTTGGTCAGGGGTTGGGTTTGTATCGGCGAAAGTTTGGACAAAATATTTTGAGGAACAGCATCAGTCGTCCGGCGGTGGTGATGGTGGTGGTGGTAGTGACACTGATGGTACTGGTGGTGGTGGTGGTGGTGGTGGTAGTGACACTGGTGGTGGTGGTGGTGGTGGTAGTGACACTGATGGTGATGTTGGTAGTGAGACTGGTGGTGGTGGTGATAGTGGTAGTGGTGGTGATGGTGGTAGTGGTAGTGGTGGTGATGGTGGTAGTGGTAGTGATGGTGGTAGTGACACTGGTGGTGGTGGTGATAGTGGTAGTGGTGGTGATGGTGGTAGTGGTAGTGGTAGTGATGGTGGTAGTGACACTGGTGGTGGTGGTGATAGTGGTAGTGGTGGTGATGGTGGTAGTGGTAGTGGTAGTGATGGTGGTAGTGACACTGGTGGTGGTGGTGGTAGTGGTAGTGGTAGTGACACTGGTGGTGGTAGTGGTAGTGGTGGTGATGGTGGTAGTGGTAGTGGTAGTGATGGTGGTAGTGACACTGGTGGTGGTGGTGGTAGTGGTGGTGATGGTGGTAGTGGTAGTGGTAGTGACACTGGTGGTGGTAGTGACACTGGTGGTGGTGGTGATAGTGGTAGTGATGGTGGTAGTGACACTGGTGGTGGTAGTGGTAGTGGTGGTGATGGTGGTAGTGGTAGTGATGGTGGTAGTGACACTGGTGGTGGTGGTGATAGTGGTAGTGGTGGTGATGGTGGTAGTGGTAGTGGTAGTGATGGTGGTAGTGACACTGGTGGTGGTGGTGGTAGTGGTAGTGGTAGTGATGGTGGTAGTGACACTGGTGGTGATAGTGGTAGTGGTGGTGGTGGTGGTATTGACACTGGTGGTGATGATGGTAGTGACACTGGTAGTGGTGGTGATGGTGGTAGTGACACTGGTAGTGGTGGTAGTGATGATGGTGGTGGCAGTGGTAGCGTTGGTGGTAGTAGTGGTAGTAATGATTGAGGTGATGGTGGTGGTGGTGACGATGATGATGATTGCCCTCCTCCTCCTCATCATCATGGTGGTAGTGGTGGTAGTACTGTTGATGACGACGATGATGAGGTGGAGTTGCTAGATGGGGAAGAGGAGGCGGGGGGGGGGGGGATGTGGTAGAAGGGTTGGTGAAAGTAGTAGTAATAGTAGTAGTGGTAGTAATAGTAGTGGTTTTAATTACTTTTGAAACAATTTAAGATGCTAGAAACAACAGCCTATAGTGAGTTACAGCTTCAAACCTGATCAACTGGAAACTGTGCGGACACCAGAATAAGGAAGATGTCGACTACAAAGATGTAAATATTGACATGTTGTACCTCACTAGAGCTTCACAAGGACGAGGCTTTATTCAACTGGAACTTACTTTCAAAACTACCAGAACCAGGCCCGAATTTAGACCTTGGTGAGCCCCGGAGCACTTCAGGTTTGGGTGGGAAGGCCTCAAACAAAACAATAGAATACACAGCAAACCCCCAATTTTACATATCAAGGTAATTGGAATTGAAAAGTTATACATACAAGTATCACATTTTAAAAATCTATCTATCCTCATTTTACGTCCACTTTCCACACTGGCATGTGATGAACGGGTTGTCCAGACATATCGGAGTCACCTCATCTTGCTCATACATAACATAGTTGAAATGGTTTCTAAATTTGATGAATTTTGCCACAGTAAGAACATTAAATACTTTTTGTTAAAAATATAGTTCTCGTTGCCAAAGGGATAAAACTAAAAAGCTCAGCAGAGGACACAAATAAATTGATACGACCGTCGTTGGTGGGGCTCCCGCTGCGGAGGTCCTGGGGCCAGATCTGTCAACTCTCCCCGTCCGACGTGGAGATCTCCCAACCACTTTGGGGTGGGTGAGAGATGTCTTCTCTTGTGAAAATGAATATAGCTTTCATTATGTAAAATCTCTCCATTTTTGCCTCATTTCTCCCCGTTTTGGGACACTTTTTTTCATTGTACTCCCCGTTTGGGTTTTTAGAGGTTGGCGGGTCTGCGGAGCAATTGCCTCCTTTGCCCATCCATTAAGCCCAGTCCTGGTCATAACTGGGCCGGATACACAAATAACAAACAAGAAAACAAACAGGTGATCGACTTCTTTGAATGGTAAAATACCAAATGGTACAAGAATAAACAAACATCTTTATTTAACTGTTCTTCACTTTGGTTGTGCCTGGAATATATAAAAAATATTGACAATGAGGGAAGTACGTATAGAATTTATTATGATCGAAGCTAAAATAGTTGTGGTTTGTGGCGGGTGAGTGGGTGTGTGAGTTAGTGTGTGTGTGTGTGAGTTAGTGGGTGTGTGTGAGTTAATGAGTAGGTAAGTTAGTGTGTGTGTAAATTAGTGGGTGTGTATGCGTGTGTTTAAGTTAGTGGATGTGTGTGTTTGTGTGGTGGATTTATTTATTTATTTATTTTTTTTTTTTTTCGTATCATGCCTTTTAGTGAATTTCTTGGTTAGGCTAAGTGTCGCAGTATAAATGATTTTGTCGGTAAATATTTCGTGATGAGGGGGGGGGGGGGGGGGAGAAGGATGTGAGGGAGAGGGGGGAATGTGATGGCTTCAACTAAATTGGTGGAAATAAGTTCAAAACACCAAGGAGTTGACTGTATTAAGTAATGTGGTTTGTGGTAGCCGGCGGTTAGTAAGATAATGGCTTTAGAAATGGAAAGAAAATCAAAAAGAAAGAATAAACAAATTAACCAGAGTTTTAAAAAACATGGAGTAGAGAAGGAAAAAAATTGAGAAAGAATAAAAAAGGGAAAAGAAACAGGTAGAAAAAAACTAATTTTTTTCTCTGAAGAGAATAACGAAAGGAAAGCAACTTTAATAGAATGTGTTGGGGGGGGGGGGGGGGTTAGAGATATCTTCATTAGAAAATATATCTTTAAAGAAACAGAAATATAGAAATATTAAACAACTTTATATACATATATTTACACATACACAGATGCATATATATTTGTACACACACATATATGTACTTGGATAAACACATACACGTGGATATATATATATATATATATATATATATAGGATGTCCCAAAAATGTATACACACTTTGATTACCTGTACAGGCAATATTTGTTAGAATACTGTTGAAGTGTGTATACATTTTGGGGGAAACTTTGTATATACATATACATACACGTGGATACATACATACACACACACACACATACACATACACACAAGTATATCTCTATATAAAAACATACATTCGTACATATATACACATGACTATATGAAATATAAATAAAGAAAATTTATTGGTATAAAATTGTATAATTTACGCAATATACAACATAAAGTAAATATACTCTTTACAGTCTGATTTCAAATCCCGTCGAGGTTAACTTTGCCTTTCATCCTTACGGGGTCGATAAAATAAAGTACCAGTAATGTACTGGGTAATTTCTGGCCTTGTGCCAAAAGTAGAAACATTTATAAAGTAAATATAACTATCACACACACACATATAGGTATGTATATAGGTATATATATATGTATATATGTACGTATATATATATATATATATATGCAGAGGTTATATTTAATTTGTTGGGATTCAACAAGCTTAAACATTTTTATAACTGATATAAAGCACTCAACAGCTTAGTGGAGTAAATACATATGGTTTTATAAATATAGTTTCCATTTATTAATATATTGTATATATATATATGTTTATATATATATGAATCTAGAATATAAACGTTTTTTTTACTGAGGATTGCAGGTTGGCATTCTGTTTGGCATGAAAATTAAGTAGCAACTTAAAACTTTTAGTACTTTATAAAGATTATATATATATATATACATATATACATACACATATATATACATACACATATAGTGAATAAATTCCTATGGGAATATTTAATAGTCATACATTCAGTGATGCTATTTAAATAAATTACGTGGTTAAACAGTCAGGCTTTCTCTGCAGGACAGACTCGAGAACTGCTCGACTAGTTTCTGTAGGTCTTTGCCAGGCAAGGAAACAAACCAGCTGAGATTTACTTATATAAAAATGCTATGACTAATAGGGATTCGATTTGACTCGTTTGTATATCAATTTATTGGTTTATCAGTGTATGTATAATAAGAGGTAGACGCCAATAAAATGGATTGAATGTCAAAAGTGGTGTCGCACTCGTAAGGTCATTGTTTTGACACCACTGCAGAGTAGTCTTTACGAAACCCTCGGATCGACCCAAGCCTTATGAGTAAAACTGTATTGATAGATATTGAATTCAGTCAAGGGTACATGTGCCAGTGGGAAAACATATATTTGTATATAAACACACACACATTCGTGATTCCTTTTTCTACTTTCCTCATAATCTTTTCTTCTTTCTGTTCGCCGTTCCGATGACAGACTAGCGTCTGATTAAACCTTTAAGCTTCATAATATTATTGCCATGTGTTGTTCTCTGGTGCTGCTTCTTTCTTTTCACACACACACAGACACACACGCACACACACACACACACACACACACACACACACACACACACACACACACACACACACACACACACACTGCTCTAGCTAGATAGATTTCTTTATTTGCCACAAGGGCGCACAAGAAAAAAGGGGACAACTCTAGCTAGATAGAAGAATAGATACCTGTGAATATGGGGATATATATATTTATACAGCCAGTTAGTTAGGTCTTATTCGATCTCTCATAATTAATATATATATATATATATATATGAAAATTAGAGTTAACACTCAATTGGAACCCTGCAACTATTACCCTTGTAATTTTAGACACACGGTTTACTGTGTTTCTTACTATATATATATATATATATATATATAACAACGAGCGAATGTAACGAGAAAATACGTAAATACATATATGAAAATATAACTATATAAAATAAAATAAAACAAGAGAAGCAACTAGAAAATAAATAGTAAAAAAGCTAAATAGCAACATATGATCACTTAATTCAGACGGTGTTAATGTCAGCGTTAAGTGCGATAAGGTTTACTTAATCTACTTATATCTAAGCTGTTAAATGTTTTCGATCTGACTTAGAGAGGGTCTTTTCTACGTCTCGTTCATTGCGTGTTGTTTCTCTTGTAATGTTGCTAGGTTGTGTCGGTCGGTAACAACGCCCCACCTTACCCACCTCTTACCACCACTACTACACCGTCGTCTCAGCTACTACGAAATACAGAACAAGCCCTCAGCAACAATAACAACAACAGCAGTAACCAGTATATCAAAGAGCTAACAACAAGGAAGTCACTATGTGTATTGTCGCATGGATTTGATAAAGATAATAAGAAAAATAGTCACCCTGTATTGCGTGTGTTGTTGGATAAGCTCTTCTTGTTCTTTTGGTCGTTGGGAAGAGTCCTCAGACACGTCTTCCTGATGGTCATTCCAGAAGCAACCGTCTCTCCAAAATCCGGCAAGATCCGCAAGTGTGATCAACCAAGCTCATGGATGTTATCCAACCATCTTGCTCGGGGTCTACCTCTCAGTCTCCTGGTTTTGCCTGTAAAATCTGTCCAGTGATTCTTTTCATAGACATTCTCATCACATGTCAGTAATATCTCTCAATTTGGAGAAGTAACATCTCTACCTCCTGGAATGATTCATTAATCTCCGAGCTACGCTCTCTATCGAGTAACGTTACTCCAAACACCTTTCGAAGCAACCACCTCCCTTATTGTCAATTTAATTCCACACAGATATATGAGTTAGAAAGGAATGGACCTCAATGATGAGTGTACCAGTTGTTCAAACCACGAAACAGATCCTCGTGGAATTAATGTGCAAATGACTGAACAATCAACAGACACATCTTAACTATAATAAAGAAAGGAGTGCGGGACTGCATCCAGAATATATTTTTTTTTACCCCGTTTGTAAAATATGTTGGATTACTTTGAGTAAATAATGAATGAATATTACATAATTTATCTACTAAATTTCGTGGCTGTTGATTAAATATATTTTATAGCTTATTCAAAGATTCATTTCTTTAAAATTATCAAATGTCAACACTTCCGGTTAGCGGCCGTTATATTATAACACTTATAATCGCATATATTTCCGTCACTAATTTTCTCTTAATGCAGTTTATATATAATATCATCTTTTTTTAAATGTATCATGGATTACGTTACTGATTACATGAGACAGTGTAACACAGTCTCCATTCAATTTCTGTGTATATTGTCAATTACGATTTTATTTACATGCATATATATTTGTGTATAATATCAATATACACACTACACATGCTAGCAGAAAACCACCCTTTGGGTGGTTTTCTGTTAGTATAAATAATAAACCCCATCTGAGATACGACTTCATAGGTGACCAGCTAGACCTGCAGAGATCTGAGCTGTGACGATATGATAGCAGTGGTGACACCTATCACTAAAACACCCAAGAAACCTCATATGAGATATACCCTCATAGATGACCAGCTAAACCTACATAGAAGTGAGCTGTGACAACATGATAGGACTGGTGGCCCTGTCATTAAAACATCCAATAAACCACCTATGAGATATACCTTCATAGGTGACCAGCTAAACCTACATAGAAGTGAGCTGTGACAACATGATAGGACTGGTGACACATATCACTAAAACATCCAAGAATCCTCATATGAGATATACCTTCATAGGTGACCAACTAAACCTCCATAGGTGACCTGCTAAACCTACATAGGTGACCTGCTAAACCTCCATAGGTGACCTGCTAAACCTCCATAGGTGACCAGCTAAACCTACATAGGTGACCTGCTAAACTTCCATAGGTGACCTGCTAAACCTCCATAGGTGACCTGCTAAACCTACATAGGTAACCTGCTAAACCTACATAGGTGACCTGCTAAACCTACATAGGTAACCTGCTAAACCTACATAGGTGACCTGCTAAACCGACATAGGTGACCTGCTAAACCTACATAGGTGACCTGCTAAACCTACATAGGTGACCAACTAAACCTACATAGGTGACCAACTAAACCTACATAGGTGACCAACTAAACCTACATAGGTAACCTGCTAAACCTACATAGGTAACCTGCTAAACCTACATAGGTAACCTGCTAAACCTCCATAGGTGACCTGCTAAACCTCCATAGGTGACCTGCTAAACCTCCATAGGTGACCTGCTAAACCTCTATAGGTGACCTGCTAAACCTACATAGGTGAACTGCTAAACCTACATAGGTAACCTGCTAAACCTACATAGGTAACCTGCTAAACCTCCATAGGTGACCAACTAAACCTCCATAGGTGACCTGCTAAACCTCCATAGGTGACCTGCTAAACCTACATAGGTGAACTGCTAAACCTACATAGGTAACCTGCTAAACCTACATAGGTAACCTGCTAAACCTACATAGGTAACCTGCTAAACCTCCATAGGTGACCAACTAAACCTCCATAGGTGACCTGCTAAACCTTCATAGGTGACCTGCTAAACCTCCATAGGTGACCTGCTAAACCTACATAGGTGAACTGCTAAACCTCCATAGGTGACCTGCTAAACCTACATAGGTGACCTGCTAAACCTACATAGGTAACCTGCTAAACCTACATAGGTAACCTGCTAAACCTCCATAGGTGACCTGCTAAACCTACTTAGGTGACCAGCTAAACCTACATAGGTGACCTGCTAAACCTCCATAGGTGACCTGCTAAACCTCCATAGGTGACCTGCTAAACCTCCATAGGTGACCTGCTAAACCTCCATAGGTGACCTGCTAAACCTACATAGGTGAACTGCTAAACCTACATAGGTAACCTGCTAAACCTACATAGGTAACCTGCTAAACCTCCATAGGTGACCTGCTAAACATACATAGGTGACCTGCTAAACCTCCATAGGTGACCTGCTAAACCTCCATAGGTGACCCGCTAAACCTCCATAGGTGACCAACTAAACCTACATAGGTGACCTGCTAAACCTCCATAGGTGACCTGCTAAACCTCCATAGGTGACCTGCTAAACCTCCATAGGTGACCAACTAAACCTACATAGGTAACCTGCTAAACCTGCATAGGTGAACTGCTAAACCTACATAGGTGAACTGCTAAACCTACATAGGTAACCTGCTAAACCTCCATAGGTGACCTGCTAAACCTACATAGGTGACCTGCTAAACCTACATAGGTGACCAACTAAACCTCCATAGGTGACCTGCTAAACCTACATAGGTAACCTGCTAAACCTACATAGGTAACCTGCTAAACCTACATAGGTGACCTGCTAAACCTACATAGGTAACCTGCTAAACCTACATAGGTGACCTGCTAAACCTACATAGGTAACCTGCTAAACCTACATAGGTAACCTGCTAAACCTACATAGGTGACCTGCTAAACCTACATAGGTAACCTGCTAAACCTACATAGGTAACCTGCTAAACCTCCATAGGTAACCTGCTAAACCTACATAGGTAACCTGCTAAACCTACATAGGTGACCTGCTAAACCTACATAGGTGACCAACTAAACCTCCATAGGTGACCTGCTAAACCTACATAGGTGACCAACTAAACCTCCATAGGTGACCTGCTAAACCTCCATGTGAGCTGTACTCTACTTTTCTGTTTTGTCATCTCTACACTCTCTACAGTGTATCCACTCAACCCCACCACGGTAAAATACATGTACTCTCCCTCCACTTCACTCAACTGCCACAGCACTCCCACCACCACCACTGTATCTCCCCCACCCCACCACCACTGTATCTCCTCCTCCTACCACCACCACTGTATCTCCTCCTCCTACCACCACCACTGTATCTCCTCCTCCTCCTACCACCACCACCACTGTATCTCCTCCTCCTACCACCACCACCACTGTATCTCATCCTCCTCCTACCACCACCACCACCACTGTATCTCATCCTCCTCCTCCTACCACCACCACCACTGTATCTCCTCCTCCCACCACCACTGTATCTCCTCCTCCCACCACGGTATCTCCTCTTCCTCCTACCACCACCGCCACTGTATCTCCCCCACCACCACTACCACCTCAACACAACATCCACTACCACCTCAACACAACCTCTACCCCCACTAACACAACCTCCACCACCACTAACACAACCTCCACCCCCATTAACTCAACCTCTACCACCACCAACACAACCTCCACCACCTCAACACAACCTCCACCACCTCAACACAACCTCCACCACCTCAACACAACCTCCACCACCTCAACACAACCTCCACCACCCATAACACAACCTCCACTACCACCACTAACACAACCTCCACACCACTAACACAACCTCCACACCACTAACACAACCACTACCACCTCAACACAACATCCACTACCACTAGCACCACCTCCACTACCACCACTAACACAACCTCCACAACCACCAACACAACTTCCATCACCTCAACACAACCTCCACCACCACTAACACAACCTCCACCACCACTAACACAACTTCCACCACCACTAACACCACCACTAACACAACCACTACCACCTCAACACAACTTCCACCACTAACACAACTTCCACCACCACTAACACAACCACTACCACCTCAACACAACTTCCACCACTAACACAACTTCCACTAACACAACCTCCACCACCACAACCACCACCACCTCAGCACAACCACTACCACAACCACCAGCCCTGCCACTGCCACCACCACCTCAACACAACCACTACCACAACCACCAGCCCTGCCACTGCCACCACCACCTCAACACAACCACTACCACAACCACCAGCCCTGCCACTGCCACCACCGCCATCGTCACAACCCTTTCAACCCCACTGAAACCCCTCTCCACCACCTTCTCACCATTCTCAACACCACCACAACAACCATTACCATTGCCACCACCACCACTGTCTCACCACCACCACCACCACCACCACCACCACCACTGTCTCCTCATCACCACCACCACCACCACCACCATTAAACAGTCCAGTATGTAAAAGACATCGGGTCTGGCGAATGTTTCCGAACAAGATGACGGAAAATCGATGATTAATTAGGGAAATGGCAGTATATACTGGAGATGGAGAAATATGTGTGTGTGTGTGTGTGTGTGTGTGTGTGTGTTCTATATATGTCTATGCATATATATGTATATCTGTCTCTCTCTCGTCCTCTCTCCCTATATATATATATATATATATATATGCGTGTGTGTGTATATATATATATATACACACACACGTACACACACACATATATATACACGCACATATAAAGTCGCATACATTCATACAGATGCGTGACATTTTGTGTGCTCGCTGGATGCGTCAGTCACTGTCACACAGCCAGTGTGTGAATTGGTGCATTTTTACTCCGTCAATATTTTTATTTCGCCCGATCCTGCCATCAAGGATCCTGGGTTCCCTATGAGGGTATGTATATAATACAGTAGCCAAAGCTCAGTTATCTCAGTGGAAGCATCGAACGCTACCAAAGCCCCTTACGTACGTCAGGAGCGGAACACAATTAAGGTGATGCTAACTGTTTTTATTCGATTACCGAGCCGTAATGCATCAGGATTACCCACCAGGAGGACAAACAGTTACAAATGAGTGCTATGATGCATTCAAGGCAAAAGACAAGGTATATGGGCTTGACAAAACTGGCAGCTGTATCATGACAACACACCGAGTTGTTCGTCTCACCTCTTTTAAGGTTTCTTGGCAAAGGAAAGTGTTTCGTTCATTCACCATGCCTCATACTCTCCAGACATGGTTCGTTTCTTTTCTACTTCTAGTTGTTCCCAAAAATGAAGATGCCACTGATTTGAGAACCAAGAGGATATTGTGCCGAGTGAGACGGTGGGGCTAAGTCAGTGGTGGAGTCGTGAGTGAGTAATTACTGGTACCAAGCGGGTATTGTGCCGTGTGAGACGGTGGGGGCTAAGTCAGTGGTGCAGTCGTGAGACGGTGGGGCTAAGTCAATGGTGTAGTCGTGGGATATTGTGCCGAGTGAGACGGTGGGGCTAAGTCAGTGGTGTAGTCGTGAGTGAGTAATTACTGGTACCAAGAGGGTATTGTGAGACGGTGGGGGCTAAGTCAGTGGTGTAGTCGTGAGTGAGTAATTACTGGTACCAAGAGGGTATTGTGAGACGGTGGGGGCTAAGTCAGTGGTGTAGTCGTGAGTAAGAGAATTGGGAAAAATAGAAAAGGTTTTATGTTAGTTTCGAGAACGTTCATTAAGTTCCTGCGGCTTTTTTTAAAGCTTAAAAAGTCTCAAGTCTGTTTTTATCCCGTAGGCTGATCAGACCGGTGCTTATCCCGGTCCCCGTGGAGTTAAGTGACTGAGAGTACAAGACTTCCCTGGATAGGACGCCAATTCGTATGATTAAGGTGTTGTTTAAGGACGGTGGGTCGGCAGAGTTATTAGAATCGTACAAAATGTTTTGCGGCATTTAGCTACGGCCTTTGGTATTTTGAGTTCAACTCAGGCCGAAGTTAAAATTGACTTCCATCCTTCTTGGATCGATAAAGTATCTGTCAATTACTGAGATCGATACGATAGCGACCTGATGCCTAGATTAGAAATCATTCAGTTGTGTTTTGAAAAATCAATTAAGAAAAAGTTGTTACATAAAACCACAATGGGAGGTCTAACTTTAAGTATAAAGTCTTTGAAATAATCGTTTTATTTTTATCATAGAATCAAGGACAGTTTCAGATGGTTTGCGACCCAAATAATTAGCAAGTTATGTTGAAGTTTTAGGCAAATTGTTGGGTGTTATTTCTAGCAGGTCAAACTATCAAGTAAAGACAATTTCTTTGGTTGGTAAAACCATTTGAGAAGGAGGAAAAATATAAAAATATATTTACAACTGGAAAATGAAACCGTGCTGTCAGTTAGCCTAACACTCGCTTAGCTTGCTTCACGACATTTTTACACAAATGCACACACACACACACGTAGTATATGCATATGTATGTGTGAATTTATATATATATAGCGGCGATGAATTAGTTTTGCGAGGTTTTTTATATGAAATCGTGTGTCGAAACAGATATTGTTATATTTGGGGAGGGTCATATTTGCGTAATATTGCCAGAATTAATAACAGAACACACTCACTGTTTGGTTGGTTTTCGCTTCTCGCTGTCTTTTATATATATATATCTGCGATCTAACTTACTCGGTCCTCAATGTTGCCATTGACTGACCGGCGGTCAAAAATAATACAGATACAATATAGACAAACACATATATATATAGTTTACATAAATCTTTCGTTGCACATCTGCAACATCGTCAGTGGTGTTATATTCATTGTTCCTCCTGTTGTGTTGTATGTCTACGCCATTTTTTTTTGTTCAGTCTGTCTATATATTTATTTATTTATTTATTTGCTTGTTTGTTTATCTTATTTTATTTTGTCTTCTTTGCGCATGCGTTTGCGTGTGTGTATAGTGTTATGTGTGATGTGTGACTAGTGTGTATAGTGTTGTGTCTGCTGGGTGACTAGTGTGTGTTTATGTGCTTGTGTATGTATTTATTTATCTTATTTTATTTAATTTAATTTACTTATTTATTTATACTTCTCTTAGGTCA